>PVKN010011902.1:0-21228 GCA_004027915.1 Capromys pilorides
ACAAAGTCTATTTATCCACTAATGGACATGTAGGCTGTTTCCAACATTTATCTACTACAAATGTGGGTATTTTATATATCATGTAGAATGAAGTCTGTAACACTTTTGTGAAGATGCCTAGAAGAGGAATAGGTAGATCGAATGGAATTTCTACTGTTAATATTTTGTGGAATATCCACACTGATTTCCAATGGTTATATAAGTATATACACCCTCCAACAATGGAGAAGCATTTGTCTCTCCTCCCAGCATTTATTCTTCATTGATTTCTTGGTGGTAGCCTTTCTTTCTGGGGTGAGATGTAATGTCAGTGTTGTTTTAATTTACATTTTATGAGTGGCCAGAAATTTTGAATGTTTTCATGCATTTATCAGGCATTTGTATTTCTTCATTTGAGAAGTATTTATTCATTTCAGATGCCCATTTATGGATTAGTTCGTTGAATTGTGAGGGGAGGTCCTGATTATTTAGGTTCTTTTTATATTCTAGATACTAGTCCTTTGTCTGAGGAGTGGCTGCTAAAACTCTTCCCCATTCTGTAATTTATTTCTTCACTTTGTTAATGGTTTTCTTATCCGTGTAGAAATTTTTTAATTTGATGTACTACTGTTTGTTGATTCTTGGAAGTTTTTCTTGTGTAACCAGGGTTTTATTCAGAAAATCTTTGCCTACACATATGTCTTCAAGAGTTTTACTTATTTTGCCGTCCAAAAGATTGTTTTGTTCTAATGTTGAAATCTTTAATCCATTTTAGTTTTAGTTTAGTGCATGGTGAGAGATATGGGTCTAAATTCAATCTTTGGCATGTGGACAGTCATTTTTTTCCAGCACCGTTTTTAAAGAAGAGGATATCCTTTCTCCAGGGAAAGAATTCAACCCCTTGTAAAAAATAACATAGTCACCTGTGTGTGGAATTGTTTCTGTATTTTCTATTCTGTTCCATTTCTCTTTAAGTTTTTTCTTTTTTTGTCAATATCATACTGTCTTTATCACTGTAATTTTGTAGTACAACTCAGAGTCTAGGGTTGTGATGTTCCTGTCTTGCCCAAGTTACCTAGAACTGTTTTTTGCTATGGTGGGTCTCTTCTGGTTCAATATTGTGGAGGATCACCTGAGCAGCTCTCCTTGAAAGAAGAGCGACTGTCTCCATTTTGACTGAGCCTGACCCTATTCCCTCGTATTGAAACATACAGAGCTGGCTAGGACTTCTCGTTATCCTTTCAATTGGCCTTAAGCAGTGTACAATGGTCTAGCTGAGGTGCTGGTGGTAATTTTTGAAGATGGCATGTGTGTTTCCCTGATAACAGGACGAAGAGCCAATGCTCCACAGTGTCAGCTGGATTGAGCCTTGAGATAGAGGCTATGACTTCCTGGGGCTTGAAAGATTACACATCAGAGCTGAAGCACCAGACCCCCAAAAATTTCATTATCCTTTCAATTGGCCTTATTGGTCTAGCCGAGGTGCTGGTGGTAATTTCTGAAGATGGCATGAGTGTTTCCCTGATAACAGGACAAAGAGCCAATGCTCCACGTTGTCAACTGGGATTGAGCCTTGAGATAGAGGCTATGACTTCCTGGGGCTTGAAAGATGACACATCAGAGCTGAAGCACCAGACCCCCAAAATATTAGATACTAGCTCAATAACATAATGCAAGTTACTTCCTTTGTATATCTCTGAATATGGCGGAGGTGAATGCAGGCCTCCTTCCTAGTACAGCTCACAGTGCTCATCTTCTTCCCATAATTCTGTTAATGGTTTTCTTCAGTGCTTACCTTCCCAAAATTCCTTTTGCCACTCCTGCTTCTCCAAAGAATAAAGCCCGAGTGCTTCCCTGGGTTGCCCTCTTAGTTATGAAAAACCATCTTCATGGCTAAACTTAAAGCCCCTTGGCTCCCCAATAATTATATATATATATATATATATATATATATATATATATATATATATGTCTTAGTGTTTTTGTTATTGCTATGGGTTGCACTGGGAGTGGTAGATTGGAATTAACTTGGTAGAATTCCAACAACGTGGTTTTAGGATTGTGAGCTTAGACTTCTTGGGCCAAGACAAGAACTAGGAAGGGACTCTGACACATATGAATTTTAAGATTGCTTTCTCCAGTTCCTTAAGGAATGTTATTATTATTTTGATAAGAAATGAAAACAAAAGATCTAAAAACAAATGTCGCTGAAGCTCCAGTGGCGCAATCAGTTAGCGCGCAGTACTTATATAAAAACAAATGTCCATACTACCCCAAATCAAAAATCAAATAGTAAAAAACCCTAATAAACAAAAACAAAATGATAATAAAAAACAAACAAATGCAAGGGGAAAATTTTCATTTGCTATTTCAAGTCTGGTTATCTTCTGGGGTCTATAGCTTTGTGGCAGTGTCCAATTCAGGGATGACTTTGCTTTCACTGGTAGAAAAAGGCAGCGGTCAGAACCCAGATGCACTCTGAGTCATCACCAGTAAGATGGCAGTAAGATTAGGGTGGGGTATTCATTCTGGGACTTTCAAATCCATGAGAATCCAGGCCCAAACTGGCATCTGCTCATGGGGTTTGGCTCTGAGTCATTTAGCTTATACTTCTCTGGGTTACTCTTGCCAGCTTAGCCATGTCTTCCTGACCGTAGATATTTCCTGTGATTGTCTTACCCTGTCACTGTGGGTTTTAACACTGATAGCCTTGAGGTGAAGCCAACTCTTGGCTGCTCTGAATCCCAGGTTTAGTTGGGCCCTCCTTAGAATGGTGTCTAACCAAGTACCCTTATGGGATATGAAAAATGTGTGGACTAGAATCACTCACCAGCTATTGTAGCACACACAACACCCACTTCTTCATCCCACTGGTGTACCTCTGAAGGCCTCTGGAATCATCTGCTTTTACCGGGTCACTGTAGATTTGCTCTTCCGTTTCTATAAGACATGAGCTAGAAGACAAAGCAAGAGTACCCGTTTCCCCTTTACTAAAACCTCCGTGGAGGCTCAGGTCTCCTACTCAGCAACATGGCACATGGAAGCAAAGTACAGACAAAGAGAAAGTTCTGAAGGTGTGCAGCTCTGAGGTGACCAATGTTCTCTCTGGAGCAAAAGGCAATGAGTCCAAAAGCTCAAGGCTTTTATTGATATTAATTAGGGAGGTGGGTAGGAGCTGAGGCAGAGTACTAAAGAATAGAAACTTTGCAGGCATCGCCTGTAAGGAGAAACAGAGCAATTTTGTGCCAGGCACAGAGGCCCTCCAACTAGCAATACAATGGATAGCTTGATACAGTCAAGGCTGGCACCTTTACTGCCAAGAAGGTATAATTCTTTTTGAGTCCCACAGCCTCAGCTGAGCTGAGATGTTATCTCATGTCTTAGCCCTGGTCTCACAGGTTCTTGTTTAAGCCCCCTATTCCAGTCATCAGTGGTGGTGGGGGAAAGGCAATTCTTGCCTATGTGCTACAATGAGACACACTGGTGTCTCGGCTGGACTTGATCACATTCTTTGGGCCACTTTAGGGAATATCTGCTTCTATAGAGCCAGCTCTGTATATCTCAGTTAATAAGATTGAAATAAAGTTCAGATAAGGATCCAGGTAAGAGGCTTCATTTTTCAGGAAAGCACAGCTTGGCTATCTTCTACACCTCTTCCCTTTTGTGCATTGAGGTCTCTTCAATTTCTCTTTAGACTCTAATTTTCTCATCAGATCATTTTTGGATCCTAGGGATCCACCTCCTTCTTGCCTTTTTTCACCAAGTAATTTTCCAGGGTCTGGATTATAAATCTTGGGGAGGCTGATTTGTTTCTGCTTACTGCTCCACCAATTCTTTCTTTCTTTCTTTCTTTCTTTCTTTCTTTCTTTCTTTCTTTCTTTCTTTCTTTCTTTCTTTCTTCCTTTCTTCCTTTCTTCCTTTCTTCCTTTCTTCCTTCCTTCCTTTCTTTCTTTCTTTCTTCCTTTCTTCCTTTCTTCCTTTCTTTCTTCTTTCCTTCCTTCCTTTCTCTCTCTCTCCTTTTCTTCTTATTAATGTATTTGGTTGTTATAGGGTCCTACTATGTAGCTCAGACTCATAGTGATCCTCCTGTTTGACTCTGTGGTCAGCTCAGCCTACCCTAAGGGTGTGGCTGGTGTGGCATGTGGTGCTGGGGACTGAACTGTGGTTCCTGAACTTGCCTAAGCTTATCTAAGCAAATGTTTTAGTCTGCTGAGCTATCTTGCAGACCCCCAACCCAATTCTTTATGTCAGTCTTGAAAGGCAGGCTTTAGACTTGTGTTACACAGATATGGACATGAAACAAGATTAGGGAACTTTCTGGGATGGTTCAGGAGGTCAGGGGGTTCCAGCTCTTGCTGTTCTGCTGGCTGGCTCAGATTGCGGGCCACAGTGCTGAATTTGGATAACTCAGTTCAAAGCAGACCTCAGCTTGACTCAGCTCTATACTTTTCAGCATGTGCCTAAAATGTCCTCTTGATGTCTAGTGGAGCACAGGAGAGGCTCATGCTGGCCCATGAAAATCTGTCACTAAACACTCAGGGATTTTGCCTGCCAGTTGTTACATTTGTCCGTTATTAAAAAGAAAATGATAGAAACTTCATAAACTATATTTAAAAAGGATTATGAGTATCCAAAATTCATCCTTTTCTAATTATTTTACTATTACATATGCTCTGGAGTTATTTATATTGACTGTAACTGAGCAATAAAAAAACTATGTGTGCTGTTAGACATCTCCTGGTTTGTGTCCCCAGATGTCATATTAGCAGTTTTGTGTAAATGATGATATCCAAAGAAACCAGGGAAAGTGTGGTGAACATACAAACTGAGCTTTTCTTCTTTCCAGAACAGCGGCTATTAACAATTTATTATTCTACTATTACTTAGTTGTTGAGTGGATTGCTGCATGGGACAGTAGATCAGGTGGGGGTGACGGGACCCAAGCACCCGGCCCTGGTAGGATGCATCCTGGTGTGTGCATCCTTTTGGGGCAGGAGAGAGGGCAGCACTTATAGTAGGTACCATTCCAGAAGTGATGAAACTTGTTGCCTGGAAATCTCTCTGAAGCAGATGGTAACAACCCGCATCTTTCTGTGCTAGGTGTGCCGCACTGAGAGGCCACCCTTTTGCAGTAGCTCAAGACCATCCTCATGAGTCCATGGTGGGGCTTGCTGTGTCCAGAGGGAGGTTTCTGATGTGTGGAGTCTGCTGTCCCGCCACTGTGCGCACAAGCACTTCATGAATATTTGTTGAAAGGCAGGATTGTGTTGGCTGTTTTGGCACCATAGAAATGATATGTGTAGATACATGGCCTTTGTGAGGATTGGGACAGAAAACTTTGGCAGCCAGAATGAAAAAGGGGCAGACATTTGGGAATAATTTAGAGTAGAACTGACATGACTTAGATGATGGATTAGATACAGAAGGTGAGAAAGTGAAAGATGGATATGAATTTTGTAATTTTTTATTGTACAAATTTCAAACATACAGTAATGAGAGTGGTGTAAGCAAATCCATCACATAGAGTTAATGTTCATTAACATTTGCCTTGTCTGCTTTATTGAAGTGTTTAGAGTAAATTACAATCATCATGACATTTCAACCCTAAATAATTAAGCATGATAACAGATTCCTGAATAGCACTACCAGTGTAACATTTTCCTAGAATATATATTTTATAGACTTCGTTCAAATCAGGATCGAAATAAGTACTTTGTACCACCTAGGGTTCTATTTTAGGTTTTGTAGACCAAGAGATAAAGTCAAAGGAGCCTGAAGACGTTTATATTTATGTGTAAAAGATCCAAAAATCACCCTTAGTTCATGGATCATGCCAAAACCGGCAGTGGCCTGGCCTTGCCTCCACAGCCTTGATTTCCTCACTCGGGCTCCACAGGTCTTTCCTTCCACAGCATGGGAAGGGGCCTTTTCTGGCTGCTCCCTCACCTTTCTGGATTCCCTGCTCCCTTGCACAAAAGGCAGCTGCTCTTCTCTTTCCCATCCCATCCCTGATGGCCAGGTACTGGGAAGAGCAAAGGGAGATTAGCACGCCAGTGCTAACGCTCATGGACTTGGCCTATGCTGGGAGTGAGTTGGGCTTAGAATAAAAAAAATTAGGTTGAAATTCTAGGATAAAATTGTTTTAATTAACTGAAAACAGCTACAAAATTATGGATCCAACTGAGATGTCATTAATGGAGCTGTTCACTGGTGGGAAATTGGGGTGGAGCTATGAGTGAACCTGTCGGGTGAACAGGACAGGTCCCGGGTAAATGAAAGCTTTTTCTTTACACTAAATGTACCAAACTTCCTCTTGAAGCCAATTGCAAAGATGTTGGGGAACCTCCTACCATAGCTTTAGGATACTCTCATCATGAGACCCAGTAGGAACTTCAGAAAAACTGACCTGACAAAAATCAGATGCCATCAAATGAAAGCCCCACCGAGGTTGCCAAATAAATATAGAACCCACTTTTCCATCCAGTTTTCAGATAGACAATGAGAAGTTTCTTAATACAAGCATGTCTCATGCAACTTTCGACAGAACTGCATATCCTGTATTTTTATTGATAAATGTGGCAGCTCTAAGCTTCATATAACCTCAGAAGATCTAGAAGATCACTTTGTTCCTCAAGTAACTAGATATGAGGGTGGAATTGTGTGGTGGGCTGGGTGGTGAATAAGAGGTTGCAGGAGAAGTATTTTTGGAGGAAGTTAAGCTAACAACTCTTAAATATTTCTCATAGAGAACTTCCTATGAGCAAAAGCTGGGCTTGGGGCACTGCTGGACTTAGTATCCTCCTGAGAACCTTGTAAGACAGGCAGTAATTAGCTATCCTTATTTTGTATCCTCAGGAAAGCTGAGGCTCAGGAGACCAACAAAAGTACTGAACCAGCTCTATGTGTTCTCCAGGCCACCACTGCCCTTTCCAGGAAGCTCTTCCTCCAGGACGCTGCTGCCTGTGCAGTGAAATCCGTGGAAGGCCCAGAGCCGGCTCTGTGCTGCGTGGGAGGCCCCGCCGGGATGTGAGTTCCTGCAGGGGAAATGTTCCCCGAGTTGGGAGCAGGAAAGGCTGGGAGGCACTGCTCCCTTGGTGCTGTAGTTCAAGTCAGAACCATTCAGGATTCCTGTTAGAGGCAGGCAGTGTGGACAGCTGGAGACCCAACAGGGAAGCCTATCTCTGCCCTCCAGGGGCTGCAGTGACTAGGGAGCTGGATAATTGATGTGGTGGAAATGCAGAGGCTCAGTCTCTCTCTGTCTCTCTCTCTTTGTCTCTCTCTCTCTGTCTCTGTACGCCTATGTTTCCAGGGGTCTCCCTATACCTTTTACCCCTCCCCACCTCACCTCTCCTGTTTGATGTTTGCTATGGCGAGACTCGTACTCAGAGTTTCCTAAGCTCTGAAATTAAACTCATGGTTTGCGCAAATTCCAGGTGCAGTGTTCTCTGTAGGTGCAATGCCCAGTTATTAGTCTATAACCTGAGCCTCAAAAGGGGCTGGCGCATGATGCTCCCAAGAACTTGGACATCAGTAACTTTGCTGTTGGCAGCTTTGCAATTATCCAGTGTAATTACTCTGGAGTTTTAGGATGACGTGCTTGGGAGTGTGGAAGGCTTATTCAACTTGCTCTCCCCCAGAATGTCTGGCAGTGGGGCAGAAGCTTATTCTGGGTAAGTGAATGTTCTGGGCACTACCTGAGGAAAGCCCCTCTGTGAGCACCCACCCCGGAACCTTTGATATAATCTTTTCCAAACTGGGTGAGCTTGTGGCATGAAGACAGGACTGGTGTAGGCTTCCTGTGCTTTAGCACCATCCCTGCCTAGCCTGCAACTCAACCTGTGTCTGCTCCTCTCCTGGGTGAGCTCAGGTAGCGGTTGTCTCTGGTCGATGCTGCCACCTGAATCACTTTGAAAGCTCCGAGGCTTGTGGAGTGTGGTTTTTACCAGCCGACAAGGAAGAGAGAACCAAATGGGGCATCACTGAAAAACTGCACTAGGATTTCTCTGAAGGGCCAGTTAGGAGGTCCAGCTTCATCGTGCAAAGTTAGACAAACGGGGAGAGGTGGGGGACTCAAGATGAGGGACTCGAGATGAGTGATCAGAGGTCTGGTGCAACGGTTGTGGTGGGGTCAGGGAGACGGGACAGATGCTGCTGGACGGCGAGTGTTCCCTGGGAGCTGCCTGAAACATGGTTTCCATGGGCTTTGTTATGAGGAAAAATGATTGTATGATTTAGGAATGTAGGGGAGTGGAGAGAATAGGTGAAGATCCACAATCATCAGTCATGCTGGGGGCACCTGCAGGACCCTGCATCCCTAAGCCACATTATTAATGCTCCAGGACAGAGGAACCAGCAGTACCTTCATTAAAGTCACAAATGATTCTGGCTGGAGCCGCAGTGGGGAGGACTGACAAATGAATACCCAAATCAGAGGATTGGAAATACATACACAGGAGCAAGATAGAGGAACTTACCCTGGGACCAAGAAAACCCAGGAGAGATTTAATGATGGACTCTGTGCTTATTTAGGAGAAAAAAAACAAATCAAACCAAACCAAAAGACTTCCCTCCACTGGATTCAGTTCTTTAAACAGTTGGTACAGTTTTAAAAAACCTAGGAGTAATTTTCCTTCAAAACTTTGACCAGTGATCAGCTGAATAGCATTTCCCCTTTTCTGTCAGTATGTGTAGACAAACACACCCAACAGGACACTGCAAAGCTGTGTTATTAACAGTGACCTCAGTTCCAAAGTTCCATAAAAAAATCGCACTCAGTCTAGAGCTGAGTCATTTTAGAAATGAAAGGGGCTTCGGGATTATGAGTCTCAGTTTTTTATGGTACATGTGGAACCCAGAGGCAAGGAACCTTTTGTGTTATTACAGGCCTGGCACTATCTGCCCAGGCTGGTGCCTGTACCCCAACTGCCACCACACCAGCACTAGCTCCTGTCCACGTCTTCCCACTCCAATGGACTTGTGTTGGGGGGCCCAGATAAGGAGGCCTCAGGGCAGTTGCTGAGGGCACACGGAGGACAGTGACTCTGCTGCTGATACCAAATGTGTTTATTTCACACCAACTGAGGAATTCTGTAATACTAAGTGCTCTCCACAGTTCAGTTATTTTTTTAAAAAACAGTTTTCAATTGCATCCTGCTATGGAGTAGAGTGTGGCCATTCAACGCATGTGTAATGATCAGATGATGCTGGTTAACATTCCCATCTCTTTAAACATTTACTTTAAAAATACTTAAATCAATATATAATAATTTTACATATGTATGGAGTACAATGTGACTTTTTTTTTTAGACAGGGTCTTGCTATATAGTTCAGGCTGGTTTTTACCTCACCGTGTAGCCTCGAATTCATGGCAATCCTCGTACCTCAGGTTCCTGAGTGCTGTGCATCACCACACCTGGCCAGTGTAGCTTTCAAATATGTATATATCCTATGTACTGATCAAGGTAGGATAGAGAATGTTTTATCTCCTTATTACTCTGTGTTTGGAGAGTTTGAGCTCCTCACTTCTGGTTACTTGTGAAGTGTAGAGCAGGTTACAGAAGGCGATTGGGTAACAAGTGCCAGCGCCCAGCACAAGGAGAGCATCCCACTGTTCTTGCACATGGTGAGATACCCATAGGGCAATCTGGTTCTGACTCTATCTCCTGAAGTTTGACCAAACACACAAGACTGAGCCCACTTCAGATGCCAGCCATGAGTCTCAGGTCCACTCCCAGTTCTGACCGGCCGCTACCCATTCCCTTGGCCCCCACCTGAGCCATGATCCTTTGCTAGAAGAGCTCACAGGACTCTGGACAGCACCTCCCAGCTACACAGTGACACATTGCTCAGTGGTGGATTGCGTGAGCCCCTGTGGTCCGTAAGGTGAAGCCTTGTGTGGTGTAGGCTGTGGCGCCTAGGTGTGTGTAAGCCTGTGCTGATGCCGGGTGACAGCCTAACCTTTCACGAGATATCTTTCAGAACACATCCTTGTGTTCAGTGACGTACAGACGTGTGTGATTCCTTATACAGGATGCAACTTGAGAATAGCTGGCTACATGGAAGAGATGCATGGGGCATAAGGTGACACATTGCATATTGTTGCTGTGTATGCCTCACTTTCCAGCACCCCACGGGTTCACCAGCCTGAAACAGTGATGGGAGGAACTTCAGAGTTTGCTATGCTCTGTGGCAGGAGGGCAGACTCTGGGAAGAAGATGAGGCACTTGATATGAGAGAGCCCTGGGGAGGAGCCTTCAAGGCTAGGATTTCCACGTGAAGAGTCCATTCCAGTGATGAATACGGAGGACACAGTGCAGTCTGCAAAGTTCCTGGTGAGTGGGATGCATTGTTGGCAGGGTTTTCAAGGGAATAGATTTAACACAGGATACATTGTCTATAGAATTATTTTATAATATTCACCCAAAGAGACCATTTCAGAAGGGTGCAAGAGATCTGTCCATACACTAGAGACCCAAAGAATCCAGCTACGGCCTGGATCCCATTGCAGAGTCCTGCATGAGTCCAGGTAGGGGCCCATGATGATGTCTGTCTCACAGATCTGCACTGGGAAGGCCCAAAGGTCAGTGGTGGAAGACAGAAAGTCTATGCCAGAGGGATGAAGGATCTGTGCCAGCAGGCTGAACCTGTGATCACCCTGCACTGGAGCCAAGAAGTGCTGCCCAAGGTAAGGACCAGGGCTCCCCCAAAGAGAACTACAGGCATTCTCAGCATTCTCAGTGAGGACCTGAGCTCCTCCAATGTGAGAACAGCTGAGTTCATATCAGGAAAACCACATGACAAGGTTCTCCAGGAGAATCAGTGCGTACCATCTTCACCTGCGGTTCTCCTTTTAGGCTGTTGGCAACAATCCTCAGGTAGGCCTTCCACATCCAGAACCATGCTGATTTAGTTCAACTGGGTGTTACCAGTTGGCCATTAGTCAATTGACCACAGGATGATTGAAATATGCAGCTCTCAGAGTTGATTCAGCTTAGCTAGATGGCTGCTCTCAGAACTGCTTTCTTCTCTGTGTAGGGTCAATGCCAGGGTGGGACATCAGGGTAGTTTCTGTGGTGGCAGACAATAGGAGACATTGGTGGCCATTCTTGTCATGTGCTGTACAGCAGAATATAGGACTCAGGCTGTAGGGAGGGGGGTCAGGGGGTGGATCCTAGACAAGGCTGCTGGGGGATCCTGCACCTTCTCAATTTTGGATCCTAAGGAGGTTGCTGCTTTTGACTGGTCCAGTGATAAAACTTTTTTTTTGGTATGTATGTACACAGGATTGAACTTAGAACTTTTATACTGAATTATAGGTTCAGTTTTCTTTATTTCATTTATTTATTTATTTATTTATTTATTTATTTATTTATTTGATACAGAGTCTCACTACACAGTTCTGACCAATAGTGATCCTCCTGTCTCAGCCTCCCCAGCACTGGAATTACAGGTGTGTGTCACCATGTTCAGTTTTTGGGCCAGCATAGCACGTGGTACAGGGATCAAACTCTGGACCTTGCATTTTTTCTTGTGAGATAAGGCTCAAATTTGCAACCCTCCTCCCTCAGCTTCCCAAATATTGGTATTACAGATGCGTGTCATTTTGTGTGTTCATGAGGAGTTTCTTTTGCTTTCTTTATACCCTTAAGAGGATGGTCCTCAAAAAGTTTTGGCCTTAGGAGCTTTTTTTACGTTAAAAAACTATTGATTACTCCCAACTTTTAATTAATGGATTATATTTATAGGTATCTAGTGATTTTAGGATCTAAAGTTGAGAAATGTAAACAGATTTATTAGAAAAGAGCTACAAACCCATTTTCAAAACTCTTAGTATTGGACTTTGGAGAGGATGGCTGCTTCTTACGCCTGCCTCTCCATACATTCTGCTGTGCTGTCATATATCAAACTTCCCTGCATGTTTATTAGACAGAGTGAAAAATGCAGATGAAGTTTTTTTTTAAAAAAATACTTTGGTAATTTGAAACAGTCTTGTTAAGGTTGCCCAGGGTGGCCTTGAACTTGTGATCATCCTGCCTCAGCTTCCAAGTTGCTGTTTCAGGTGAGCACACCATGCTCAGTGCAGATAATTTCAGTGTTAGCATGGGAACAGCTTTGTCTTGACATTTCTGAACCTGATAACTTCTGACGGGGAAATCGAGGGTCAGAGAGGGTGAATCAGCTGGTTTAGTGAGGCAGGCCTGACACGAAGCCTGCCCAGTTCCCGCCCAGGTTCCTGCCCCTCTGAGTAGGGGCTGTGCAGGTGAAGGAAGTCAGGCCTCTTGGGATGAACAAAGCTCAGGCTACAAACCACAGAGACAATCATGTGTTAGGCTTAAGAGAAAGTCTAGCACATGATTAAGAATTCATAAGTCTTTAAAAATTTTCCTGAAATTTTCTTTCCAAAATTTCCACTCAAAATACCTTTAAGAGAGCAATTAAAAAATTTAGAACAATTTAAAGGAATCAAAATAGGGAGAAGTTTCTGTGTGGATCCAGGAGGCACCTTTTGGTAGGCAGAAGGAGAGAAGCCTCTTTACAAGAAAACATCTGCTGGCCTTACTTTCTCACTTTGAGCCCAGAGAGGAGACCTGATTCCTGGGATTAAGCAGCCAAACCTGAGTCCCCAGGAGCAGCGAGAGAGGGCAGGAGGCCAGAGGAATCTCATTTTCATTGGCCAAGTCTCCAGTGATCTAATTATAGCATAAGATATACTGAATGCAGGACTAAAGGAAAAGGCATGGAGCCTGCCCGAGCTTCCAGGGCTGGCAGTGTTTGTTATCTTTGCCCTTGGGGTTTGCAGAAGACCTGCTTAGAATCGACTCCACTTCACATGCAGGGCCCTTCTCACCTCGGCTACTCTCGGAGCTTTTTTGCAACCTCATAGGACCACAGATGTGGATCTCTCCCTGGTGCATCTCAGGCTGCTTCTCTCGTTTCTGATATCTACAAAGTATAAAATAACACAAAGAGGAAAATGACAGAAGGAGGAAGGCAAGCAGGCCTGAGCTGAGTTCAGACTGAGCGTGATGCCGCTCCAGGTTCAGGATGTGTGGAGAGGAGGGAGGCTCACAAACTCACAAACAGGGTTTGCTAACCACACCTGGGGTGCCAGCAGGAGCAGGTCCCCAATCCAGCTTGAAACAGTTGGGATTTTGGAATGAGAACAAGACTTGGTAAGAAATCTAGGAATTTGTTATGAAGAAAAATATAGATAGGAGAGATTATTCATGGTATTGAGCTCTGTTCCTGAACTTGGTGTAAACAAGCACCAATTATTTTTAGCCCTACCTATGTGCAGGTGGGTCTCATCTATTCTTCTGTGTCAGAAAGCTGAGAAGAGGGTGGAGCGGAGTACAGGTCGCTTGTCGCAGGTGTGAACCAGAGTGCTTGTAGAACAGGTGTGTGACCCGCTGGTCCTGGGAGGGAGTCATTACATCTTCTACCCTTTCTACTGTTTAATTTCCCCTGTGAGCACCTTCCCATTGGTCTGGCTTGCTATGAAAAGTAATATAATCCACAGTGTGCTGTGGATCCTCTCTGGACTTCCGCTAGAGAAGCTATCACTCAGCATTCTAAGTTAATCGGTGCATGTTTATCAAGTGCTTACTGGGAATAACTATAAAATAATGATGATATTGGCTAAGTAATTGTGAAGATGATCTATATGTTTTTTGCATTATGCAGAGAGTTCTTCAAAGGCAAGGGCCTCCTGTGTGTGGTGGCACTTACTTATAAGCCCAGCACTCTGGGAATTTGATGCAGGGGCTCAGTACTGGGAAACTTAATGGCTTAGTTAGACTCTGTCTCAACAGAAGAAGAGGAGGTGTGTAGGGGAGGCAGCTGAGTGTAAAGGCCCTGGGTTCAATCCCTTGGACTGAAGGAGAAAAATGTAAGAGACACCCTTTCTTTCTTTCTTTCTTTCTTTCTTTCTTTCTTTCTTTCTTTCTTTCTTTCTTTCTTTCTTTTTGTGGGACTGGGGTTCAAACTCACGACCTTGCACTTGCCAGGCAGGCACTTGTGCCACGGAGCTATCTCCCTGGCTCCAAGAGCCACTATTTCTTATTCAGCTCTCTGTCCCAGTCTCTGGTCCACAGAAATGCTGGGAAAAGTAACAAAGCAGGCTCTTGTGGTTTGGCTGGCTGATTCCTTCAGGTTGCAGCCAAAGAGACTTCATTAGGGAATGAAATGACATTGAATCTGCAGGGAATGGCAGTGTCATCAAAGGCTTCCCAAATAGTGGCTGGCGGATAAACAGCCTCTTCTGAAAGGAGGGGTTGATTCCTTCAAGGCTGCACCCTGGGATGAGCGTGTTCTGCCCTAGACTGTCCTGGTGGCCTCAGTTCCACCACCCAGCCTTGAGGGTCTCAGATAGGTGCCTCTATAGTCCTGCTGTTGATTCTGATCAGTACCCTCAGGCCACACAGAAGAACCTGTGATCAAGTCAGGGCTGCTCCAAGAGTGTTGCTGTGGGACAAACAGCCCTAGTGTAGGGGTGGGAAGCAGTCAGCACTGTAGTCTGCACTTGAATTTGCAGGCCAGGAATGTGAGGAGAGCCCCCGCGAGGACAACTTGTCTTTGCCCTGCAGTGCTGTGGCCCTCAGCTGGCAGGACTCACATGACTGGAGTCTGGAGCCACCTGGAAGCTTCCTCACTTGGAGCCTGGGCTGACAACTGCTTGGCTGGGCTTCTTGCCTACAGACTTACTCCGGAACTCTAGGAAGCTGTGCTTGCTCAACGCATCAGGATGGTTAGTCTTTTTATGTAGGTAAAGGGGTGGTATTCATGAGGATAGAATAAATGTCGGGGTGAATATGTTATAATAAATGAAAAAATTATAAAAAATTAAAAATCTACTACGGATAGTAATAGTGATGGGTCTAGGGAAGCTAAACAGTCCCATGATCTAGTTGGTAACTAGAGACCAGAGAAACTAGTGTTATAATTCATTCCATGTCCAAAGAGAACTAGGACACTGGGTGGTATGAATCTTGGTTTCATGGTCAGAGAATATGACTTGAAGTGTTCCAGCTTACCAGGCAACAAAAGAGGGATGGATTTCTCCTTCTTCCACCTTTTACTCTGCCAAGATCTCTGGAGGGCTGCGTTGTGTGTGGCCACATTGAGGAAGGTGCACAACTTTGCTGAGTTTATCTACTCAGCCACTTGTGTCATGCGGAAACACCCCCACAATCACACCCAGAAGTAACGTTTAGCACAGGTGTCCCAAAGTCACCTCAGGCTGTTCCCACAAACAAGATGCAAGTCACCAAGTGTCACTTCTTCTATCTTCTGTTGGTTGATGCATCCATACATCTGCCCAGAAACAGGTAAATTTCACCTATGCGAAACTTGAAAATGATGCCTTTGTGTCAACTGTAGCAAAACAAGTAAATGAAGATGGGATGTTGTGAGGGAAGGGTTCTTAGGCACAATAGTACAAGCCAGTGTCAGAACCACAGGCTTTATAGAGGTTGCCACAGCCACACACACAAAGTCCTCTGGAGGGCTGTGTGCCCAGGAACTTGCTGTTCAACCTCAAACTGGCACCACTCTTATTATTAATCATTCTGACCAAAGATTATTGTTTCAAAATGTCTGAGAGAGTCCTTCTAATTCTTGGGTCTTGGTTACTTAGTCACTTGGACACAATACCCAACACCCACAGCCTAGAGGAGGAAGGCTTAATTTTGGCTCACAGTTTGTAAGGATTTCAGTCTATAGTCAGCCAGTTTCCAGGCAGGGTGGCATGACAGATGAGAAACAGCCCATGCATGGCAGGCAGGACACAGAGGAATCATGGAAAGAGAAGGGGTATGTAGTCTTCTAGGCCATGCTCACAGTGACCCTCTTCCTTCCACCAGACTTCATCTTCCATCATCATACCCAGCTTTAAACTCATCAGAGGATGAATCCAGTACTAATCCAATGAGTAAGCCCACTCATGACTTAGATACCTAGCCCTAACCCCGTCCATGCATGCCTGAGATGCTGGGGCTTATCTAGATAGAGACCATAACACCTTGTCTTTAAAGACTTCCCCTCACTCAGCCTCTCTGAATACACCTAGAGCTTACTATGGCCCAAATGAATATCATCGCTCCTTGGAGGTGCTCTGTGTTAGTCAGCTTTTCATCACTGTTGATGATGCTTGACATCCACAACTTAAAGATGGAATGGTTTAATGTGGCTGTTCTAGTCAGGGTTTAACTAGAGGAAAAGATAAAATAAATAAACATAATAAATATAATAAATTCTGTTTTAGTTACTCTTCTATCGTTGCTGGGACAAATACCAGACACACAAGCTTAGGCGAGGAAAGGTTTATTTAGCTCACAGTTTCTGGAGGTTTCAAGATGCTGCCCCCACTTTACAGGAACTGGAGGAGGGGCTGGGGCGCTGCTGTATCCAGGATGATCTGCTCCACACCTCTGCAGGAAACCACCATGTGGGGTGGGGGGAGAAACCTCTGACGGTGTGCTGTCAGTTTAATGGTTCACACCTCTTGGCCCCGCCCCCTAAAGCCCCACCCCTGGAGCTGTGTGTTTGACAGCTCCATGATTTACATGAAGCTTTGCGGGAACAACTATATACAAACCACAACATTGGCCCACAGTTTCAGAGGGCCCGGTTCATAGGCAACAGGCTCTAAGGCCAGAGCATCATGGTAGAAGGGCTCAGCAGGGGAAGGGCCCTCGATTCATGGAGGCAAGGAAGTAGCACCGGGGAATGGTGCAGGAGGGGAAGAGGCCAAGGAATAGAAACAGTGGCCCCATTTACCATTCCCTGCCCCACCCAGAAATGTATTTTATTACTTCCCTGGACAGCACTCAAGCCTATCCAATTGGCCATGTTGGCAAATTGTCACACTTTCTCAGTTTTTGGATCAACACCTTTCAGCTGAAGGAGTGTCAAGGAATTTCCAGCCACATTTGAAAATGTTTGCCATCTGCTCTGCTCTTCTCCAGTTTTGCTCTTCATTCTATGCCAACTTTTTCTTATAAGCCAGTTTCACTGAGATATAACTTAGAGGCCATAAAACTCACTCCTTTAAAGTGTAAAATTCAGTGAGTTTTAATGCAGCTCCTGAGTTCTGCCATCATTACCATAATCCAGCTTTAGAATGTGTTCATTTCTCCCAATAAGATTCCTCTCCCCTGTTTACAGTTAATCCTTGTTCTCACCCCTGCACAACCTCACATCAGAGTTCTCTCTCTGTAGATTTACTTTTCCTGTCCACGTCAATTTTTAAGGTGAAAGCAGTACATGAATTCTGAGAAGACATTTTTCTCTTCTGATAACAGCCATCATGCCAAATCCACCACTGCTCTCTGCTTCTTTTTCTTTCCTTTCCCAGTGCCCCAGTATCCAGACACTAGTGACCCACTTGGAGAGGAACCCTAATGCTCCATGGTTCTGTAGTGGGCTCTGACTAGCGCCTGATGATTAGAGTCATCAGGAGGGTGATGTAAATTCATGAATTTGTATCATTTTAAATTTCTTGACTTCAGTTCTGTTATTTCAAAAGTTAGAGGTAAGACATAAAATGCTTACTCATTATTAAATACAAGCTATGTGGTACATTATTGTCATTATTACCATTATCTTCCTCACCGTCCTCAGATTTGTCCGTCCCATCTCCACTGGCACTATCATCGCCCTTGTCATCACCACTATTGCTTTTACCATTTCCATTTTTATGAACTGTGCTCTTTCCAGGCCCAGGGGAAAGGATCCTTCTCTCTGTGTTCTGGACAAAGAAACTGAACAAGCCAAGGAAACATTTCCCTCTAAACCTTCTAGAAGAAATAGCCTTGCCAACACCTTGACAGTGGCATTGTAAGAGCCATTTTGAATTTCTGCTTCTAGAAATGGAAGGCTGTATATTTGTACTTGTCTCAGTTACTCTTCTCTCATTGCTGGGACAAATACCAACACCCAAAATGCAGGAAGGAAAGGTCTATTTAGTCACAGTTACTGGAGGTTTCAGTCCATACTCAGCTGGCTCCGTGCCGGAGAGCAACCTTTCACTGTGGTGGCAAAGAACAGGAAGCAAATCTGGGAGTGGCAACAATGGCTACAGAGAGAAGTCTGTCTCCCTTAAGCTGCATCCAGGCTCTCTGTCCCAGGCTGGGAGTAGTACTCACACCCATAATCCCAGCAGCACGCAGATCCATAGTCCCAGTGGATCACGAGTTAGTCTCAAACTCTAGAAGCCTCCCATGGCTGCATGAGGCTTTGGGGACAACCGGATACAAATCATGACAGTGCTGTCTTCTGCCACTGCTTGTGGTGGTTTCCTTCAGCAGCAGTAGCAATGGAACCTTCTCGTGCTATTGCTCCCACGGCTGCTCTTCTCTAACTCTTCCCCTCTATAGATCAGCACTGTGCAACAACAATGATGATGGTGGAAACTTTTCTTTGAGGCCACTTCAAAGACCCTCCTTGCCATGGTCTTTGAAACTGGTCTTCTCTACCATTAAAATCTTCCTTTTAAGATTCCTACAGCCTTCCATCTTTTCTTGGTCTCACTCTGATTAGGCATTTGTCCTTGTATCCTACTGAGTCTGTTCTTGTTATGGAGACCTCCCCTAGCCAAGTCCCAGCAGTCGCCTTCCAAGGTCCACCAGCAGTAGCTGCACAATGGGTCCATCTTTCAGGCCTGCCTTTCCTTGACTTCCTGCCATGGCTCTTGTCTGTCTTTCATCTGCCTTCTCTTCCCCAGGCAGAGGCTCCCTTTCTCCATGGTTGTTTTTTTCTTCTTTCTATTCTCAGGGCCAAAAAGCTCATCATCGCCCACCTTCAGTTTGATTTGGGAACCTATCTTTACTTACATTCATTGCCAAATGGTTTTATTTTGGTCTCCTGATTTCAAAGACCATTAAAGGCCTGGAAACTTTCCACTCAATCCCTGCAGCCATGATATCTCTATTGAATGATGTATTTTTCTAGCCAGCTCCCCACACAATGTTACCTTAGTGTTTCATAGATTTCTCAGAAATAATATTCTCTAAACTGAACCCTTGAATTTTAGAAAACTTCAGTTCTGTCTTCCTGCCTGCTGTGGCCCTACATTCCAGACCCTTCCTTGGTTCTCTTCTTTCTCTCAGCACCCTACATCTGCTCCATCAGCAGGCAGCATCAGATTTGCTTTTCAGAGGTTCCTGGAATTTGACCAGTGTTAGCTATCGGCGCTGCTCTCTGACAGTTTGATGGGCTGAACTGTCACCATCTTTCTCCAGGTTGCTGGAAGAGTCAACTCATTGGGGCTGCTTACAGTTGAATTCTCAATGTAGCAGCAGATGGACTCCTGCAAAAATGTATCACTTTCATACTTAAACCTTCCCATTGTTCCCCATCTCAGAACAAAGGCTGATGTCTTTGCAGTCGTGTGGTCATCACGGAGCTGAGCTCTGATCTCCCCCTAAC
Source organism: Capromys pilorides (assembly GCA_004027915.1). NCBI lineage: Eukaryota > Metazoa > Chordata > Mammalia > Rodentia > Capromyidae > Capromys > Capromys pilorides. The sequence goes on from PVKN010011902.1 coordinate 19,406, forward strand.
AGAACCTGCTGTGCGGGAGCAGCTGGGCAGATTTGTCTTTGCTGCACCTTTGGCTTGCCAGAATGTCCAGCAGAGCATGCGCTCACAAGGGCTGCTCCAGCCAGTCCCTCTGCATGTGGGGCTCCTAGAGCCAGCCAGACCACTTGTGCTGGAGACAGGGCTCTGCCAATGGGCTATGGCTTGGCATCATCTCAGCCTGCCCAGCACTGATCTGCACAGCTGCCTGTCCTCTCCACAAGGTCTCCCTTACTCTTCCCTCTCAGAGGCATTGCGCCAGCCTGTGGGTTGTGCTGCCCACTCCTGTCCCTTTCCCTGTTGTCCCTCAAATGAATCTCTCCTACGCCCGACTCCATCTTGAAATCTCATACTTGGGCTTCCTGTGGGATTTGTCCCCAGCAACTGAACGTTTTCCTTGGTGCTCTCCTCCTTGCTCCATCCTCTCCAACAGCACAGGGTTCCTGTTGTCCCTTGACACAGTAGTCACACCCCCTTTGTCTTACCTTCTACTGCTGTTTCTCTTTCCTTAGACCCCTATGTGGGCTGCTCCCTGCAGCCTCTGCTTAAATGACACTTGTCTAGAAAAGCCCCCTGATTATTCGGAAAAGTAGGAATTCCACCTGCTTTTGCTCCTTCCTACTCAGCTGGATTTATTTTTCTTTGTGAAGAATTACTTATTATTGTCAGTGATAGACACATTTTTTTTGTTTATGATTGCCTTTCCCCATAAATAGAATGAATGCTCCCCAAGGCAATAATGCCTCTGTATCCCCAATAGGTGAACAGGGCCGGGCACCAAATCAAGGTGCCTAGCAGAAAATGAATGATAGAGTTTTTTGGTTTCTAGTCTAGCTAATGTCTAAGGATGATTATCTTGTTATAGGCAAGCTAGACTTTACCTGAAAGAGGTCTTAGAAATCTCTCTTTCTCCCACCTTATAATTTGTGCAGAGTACAGTTGGGTGGATTTTTAGAATATTCATAGATTTATGCAATTGTCACCAGAATCAATTTCCAAACACCATCCCATGACAGTTAAGCCACGCCCCTGGGGCGCATTTCTATGGGTCCTGGAGGCGTGGCCTTGTGTGCTACAAAAGGCTCCTCCCTCAGTCCTCTCCCACTCTGCTCCCCTGTCCTGATGCCCTGCTGCTTCCTGGCTGCTGTGCACCCAGCGCCTTTGCTCTGGCACGCCCTTCCCCCATATTTTGGGGTTACAGCCCAACTGACCATGGGCTGAATCCTCTGAAATATGAGTTAAATTAAACGTTTTCTCCTTTAAATTGTGCCCTGCTGGGCATTGAGTTCTAGCAACAGAAGAGCAGACCAGTGCAGCCCTCTAATCCTCTCCTCATTCCCCAGCCTCAGGTAATCATATATCCACTTTCTATGCCTATGAATTTGCCTAATCCAGACACAATTCACCTGAATGCCATACAATACGCGGCCTTTGGGTCCGGCTCTTTTCACTTGGGATACTGTTTTTGAGTCTCAACACATTGTAGCACACGTCAGATGTTCAGTGTGCTTGAAAACTATTCCATTGTCTGAATATACCATACCATATTTTATTTATCCATTTATCAATGGCTGAGCATTGGGGTTCTTTCCACATTTTGGCCAATATGAATAAGGCTGCTATGAGCATTAAGTTACAAGTTTTTGTCTGAATACTTATTTTCATTTCTTTTGAATATATATGTAGGAGTGGAATTGCTGGGGCCTAGTGCGATCATATATTTAATCTTTTTTTTTTTTTAATTTTATTTATTTATTTATTTGTTTGCTTGTTGTGTTTGTTTGTTTCTTTATTTATTCATTTTGTGG
>PVKN010011903.1:0-21220 GCA_004027915.1 Capromys pilorides
AGTGATTGGTGCCCAGCTGGGTGACACCATGCCACTTTTTGGGGTGGCATTTCATTAACTTCTAGGGTTTTAGTTCTGAGGTGACTTTACCTGCCATGACGAGATTTTATGCCATTTCCATTCAAATTTTTGTATTTGAAAAAGAGGTTGTGCTGAAAATGGTAAGATTCTCTTATTAAACAGATCTCTAAAGATTAAAAAAACAGAACATCCCAAAGAAAGCTTGCTAATTCTGGTTCTTAAAAAAAACCCTCTTAACTCCATGTTTAGAGTTCAGGTTAAATGCAGCTTTATTTTGCATGTATAGCCAACTGTGTGATGTGTGTGTGTGTGCACAAACACATGCATGTGCATGTGTTTTTGCAGGTATTATTTAAACAAAATAAGTGCCTTGGGAAAATACAACATATTAGAGGATTTTTTTGAGGGGGGGGTGTCTTAAAACAGTCAACACAAGCTGATTTATTATGAGAGGGTTGAGTCTTTCAATTTTGGTTAAAGAAAAGGATTAAGAATCACTAAATACATTTCCATGCCATTTACCCAGCAGAAGGCATAATAAAGTCTAAAGAAAACATCAGGTAGTGAATAGATCCCCAAACCCACCAAACAAAGCCTACTTTTTCAGGTACCTCCCAAGTAAATGTGAACTGAGACAGAAGGCAGGTGCCCTTTCATATTAAAATGATGTGTGAGCAATGAGCTTGCAGGAATGTGCAGTTGAAAAAGGCATGCGTTAAACAAAACACCCATGTTCTCATCAGCTTCTATTATTTTCTCAGGCAACTGAAAAGGACACCTTTTGCAACAGGAAGAAGGCATTTTTCTTAGGTTCAGAAGTGCATTTCTGAAATATGTCCCTGTTTAACTTTTATAAAGTTACAGGGCCTAGACACTGACAAATGAGCTTCATTAGATTCAAGGCTCAACATATTTGCTGTGACAATTTGTTTCACATGAGGAATGGTATTTGCATATGAGGGGGGGGAAAAAAACCCAGAATCAAGATTCCTATCTGTCTTCTGGTTTCTGTTACATTAGTTCACGAAAGTTCACAGAATTTTAGATTGGGAAGGAAATTAGGTACTTTCAAGATGAGGAAATAGAAACCCTCACACCAAGAGGCCAACGCGTGAGTGTGGCGCACCTGAGTCATCAGGCCACCTTCCGCCTTCATTGATTAAGGTGGCATTAACTGCCACGAACTCTGAGGTCACGCAGAACGTATGGCCAAATACATGCTCAGCTGTGAACTCGTGAGTAGATTCTGAGTGGCAGACTGAAGCTTCTTATACCAGTTTTTCCACCATAAAATGGGTCCTACTGATTCCTATGGTGTTTCTTTGAACTTCAGAAATGCAGAATGCCATATGCCTGGCAAATGGCAGGTTCTGTGGTCATGGAATTCTAGATCTTTCTGTTTTTGCAAAACAAATACTGTGAAGGTAAAACAGACCCTATTTGCCATTCCTAAGGAGAGCTATAGTCACTTTTTCACTGCTGAACCATAATATCCTACACTACAACTTAGAGGTCAGGCTTTCTTCGGCTCAGGGCTACAGTTTCTGGTGAGTTGGCGCCATGGCAGAGGGGCACAGGGGAGGATGAGCTGCTTCCATCATGGAGGTCAGGAAGCAGAGACAGAGGCAGGAACCAGGGAGCTCCATCTTCCCTTCATGTCCCTGGTGACCCGACTTCTGCCCAGGGCCACTTGGGCAAGTCAGCGATCTCACTTCCATCACTCAATCACCTACCAAGAGCCCCACCTCACGCCCAAGAATGAGGCTTGTGGAAACCTGCTCAGCTTAACCCCAATAAAGAGAAGTGAGGAAAGGTTTTCTGTAACTCGATGCCAATCCTGATCCTGATTTTTAAAAACATTTTCAGTAGAAAGCCACTACGTGGACCAAGGAAACCCGATATTTTCACCCACTGATCTTGGCAATTTAATCAAACAAGTTAGCAATACGCTGCTCTACTCTCCTGAACTGTATGGAATAAACTGAGGATCTTCTCTTCATGTGTAAAAGAGACTGAAAGAGTCCCTCCCTCACCATGTAGTTTTGGGATGGATATTGTGGATAAAATAGTATTTGCCAAGGCATTATGACATTTCCAGGTATCACATTTTGCCTGAGAGCTTTAAGGATATGAACTCATTTAACTTTGAGAAATCCTTAAGGAAGCAATTTCAAAAGTAGAGCCCCTCAGGCACCTAGCTAGCGCATGTCTCCACCACTGTGTGCAGTACTTCTCACCATTTAAGATGATTGCTTTAGTGAACCAGCGTATCAGCTCACAAACTGACAAACAGACTGAGATCATAGGGCCGGGACATAGCTGTAAGTGTCTGCCTGGCAAGTGCAAGGTCCTGAGTTCAATCCCTAGTACCACAAAAATAAAACAAACTCTACAAGCAAGCTGAGATGTTGAGTTACCTCTGATAGGACAGACAATATTGTTAACACAGAGCCTAGCCCTCCTCACACAGAAATCAAATATAAATAAATGAAAATATTCTATAATCCAATGTACTTTACTGAAAGTCAAAAGTGCAAGGTCAAAGGACATTATTTTAGCTGGTAGTTCACAGTTGAAATCTCCAAGCAGTGACAACACTTACTTTGCCAGCTGGTTACTGTGCTATCAGTTTTGTTTGCAGAGACATTGTCCTTTAACTGTCACAGGAATACTTTCCAGGATCCTGATAATCCCTTCTTAGCTGCTAAGGCCTCCCTTGGCTTCCCCAGCCTTCACCACAGCTCATAAGATTCTTGACCAAAAACAATGACCTTCGTGCTATCAGAGAAACGGTACCCTCATCAATACAAGGATGAACTTGAACTTCTAGTTGGAGACATTTCTTGGGCTCTTGCTTACAGAAGTGGGACACGTATTTCTTATCTGCCTCTGCCTCATCCCAGTGATTATATCTGTCCTTGCAAACACCTGGCCAGCGGTCCTCTCAGTGCATCCCCACTATGGAGGTCCTGCCATCTGTCAACAGGAGCTGTGCCCCTCCCGGGCTCCACGGTGTACTGTGCATGTCTGTATTGGAGCACCCATCACAGCGCCCTGGGACGGAAGATCTTACTGTCGTTTCGTTTGTTTATCCATGGAGTACCAAAGATGTTTTGCATAGCCCCAGAGCCTTAAACAGTGCTTGGTGCTCATAGCACTGCACCTCTGCTGACTACACGCACAAGCTACTTTAATTCAAGTACTTCCTTAAGGGGCCACAGGCGAGCTCGGTGGCATAAATCCTGCCTAGCATGCTTGAGGCCTTGAGTTCTATCCCCAGCACTGTAAAAGAAAACAAAACCATCTTCTTTCTCTTTTGAAAATAGAACATACAAGAGTCAACAAAAAGGCCATCTGTTTCATGAAACAGCTTACTTTTCATGTTTTATTAATCCTATGATCTTTTCTAGACTAATAAATTTGAACACATACTTTTGAAAAGGAAAACAGACTTGGGAGGTTTGATTTAAAACTCTTGCCACCTACAGTTCTGTACAGAAGTATATTATTTCAAAACTATGAAATTAGTAACATGATATGTGATCAAGCCTTATATTTTGTTACTCAAAAGAACATTATTTTAGTCTTTAGGATCATATATTTATACTTCTTTTTATCATTTGTTATGGTTAACTGAATTAATAAGAGCACTATTAATAAACACTTTAATATATTTTAATGGGGAATATATACTTCCAATTCTACCAGAATAGTCTCTTATTCTCAAAACTGTAAATTTTAAGTTAGTAGCAGTTTTTCATGCCTTTGAGGATAGATGACCAACAATCAAAATCCAGTTATTCTCAGTCAGAATGTAAGAAAGTACGAAGGTTGGAGATATTATTATCCCACACCAGCCTTTCCAGATAGTTTTAATGGATATATTAGGAAAACAGAGCCAGCAGCAAAGGAAGATCCATAAGGATCCCATGGCAATTTTAGTTTTCCAGTATCACTGTTGATTTATGAGCTAAGTAACATAAGTAGAATTAAAAAACAAAAGCCACTTACGAGTAGATATATTTAACTGAGAGAGTTGTGGCAGTCTGCTTTAGAAGTCTTCTCCATGTGTATGAAAAAAAGATCAATGTACTTTTAAAGTCAGTTCAATAAGGTAAGGCTTTTACAGCGAAACTGCAGCAAGCTGCACAGCCCAGGAGCTGGCACTCAAATACCCGAGCATCTTAGATCTGCTGTGTTTCTCAACAGTAATTCCCCCCAGGTTAAGACAACTCTCTTCCCACTAATGAACACAAGGGCAGCACTTTCATAGCACATTGCTGCCAATCTACCTGACAATAGGTGGGAGACTCTCCTTGTTTGGGGTGGCCCTGAGATATGTGTGTTTACACAGGGAAGGGATGCTCACCACGTCCCTCTGGGCAGAACCACTCACTCTTCTGCACACACAAAGCTCTCTCCTGGCCCTCTCGTGCCTTGCATGGTGGGTATTCATGGAGGTGGCTGTCTTTTCCCCAACATCCTCTAGCCTGGGGACTCTTTGCCACCCTCATCTTTACCCCACGTCCACGAGCATGCCGAGGGCAGTCAGGCAGGCAAGCACCAGCAGCTGCCTATTAATGCTTCTCATGATGAACGACTTGGGCTGATGTGTCTCGCTGGCTTTCTAATAAGGACATTTCAGTAGATTGAGAAGAAAGACCAACTTACACTACTGAAGAGCCTCACAGACAGAGCGCGGAACTCTCTTGCTATCTTATTACTTTTCCACATTCACATGACGAGTGCTAGCGGGTGGGTACTACCAGGTACACATGCACAGGAATGCAGCTCTAACCAAGAGGTGAGTGGCTGATCAGTAGCAAAGCTGTCTGAGACAGGGTGCATGCCAGTGGCACAGCCCCTAAGAAACTACAGCTTCAGTCCCAGCTCCTCTGCTTTTGAGCTATCAGGCTAAGCCTGCTCCCCTGCAGGGATTTATATACATGATGAAGATCAGAAAGCAGCTGAGTGCAATAACTGGGACACTGAAGGTCCTCAGGAAGTACTAGCTCCCTCCGCTGGTGACCTCTGTCTCACAACAACACCCTCAAAGTGACTCGATGTCCTATGCTGAGGTCCAGTGGGCTGCCCTATCTGTGCTTCCTACACTGCCTCCCTCTTCCCACATACCTGTTCTTTTTGCTAACTAATCTCCACAGCAGGGACTGTACAGAGTGCTGCAGGGTCCAGAGGATGTAATAGCTGCCTGTTTAGGAAAGGAGTGGGGTCAGGAGGCTCAGCAGAGAAGGAGGCTGCGAGGCAACCTGGAAAATAAATAGGAGGTAACAGATTAAGGAAAGAGGAAGAAAAGAGGCAACCAGGAAGCAGGCAGAGGGCAGCACAGGACTGAGCCCCACAGAGCTGGGCACACTGGCAGAATCTGGCACTCCTGTAGCTAAGGGAAAGGGGGCCCCTAAGGATGGTCGCTCCCTTGTTTTACTCTAACTGCTCACGTAGTCTACAGTGTACTCAGACGGGCTCCCTGAAGTATGGCTGTGCCTTTTTACTTCTGCAAACTAAAACCTTTTCCAGGGACAGCAAACGCTCATTACACAGTTCTTTAGTTAAACCTATCTAGGATGGGTCATTATAGACAGACTGCGATGCTTCAGTAAGTATGCAAAATACATTTTGTAAAGGATTATTAATTATAATTGTGACAAACTGAGCTTATTAAACAGGTTGGCTTTATTCCATATTTACATATATGCTATGCAAGTTTTAAATTTAATAGGTATATGAAACAGATTATATAAATAAAACACTGCATATATACTGGATTACCAAGATTTTTTTTTTTAATCTTACTGCTCTCAATAATAACATGTATCTACAGTTCTATCCATGTACACCTAATTTCTATTCAACAAATAATTATAGAGCCTCCATGCTGTATTAGATACCATATATACCTGGGATACAAAACTAATGACTCTTGTGACAATTATGCAATGATTTTCTACATATACATGTTCAAAGTTAAAGAAGAAAACCTGAGATTTATACATGTCAGTCAGCTTCTCTAAGTTTATCTAAGATGGTCAAAGAAAGATCGAACCTTTTGTCTCCTGACTTCAAGTTCAGCAATACTTACATTTTCTTTTTCCTCATCTATTACTCATTGCTGTGGTTTGTGCCCTCTAACCTCATGCTGAAATTTAATCCCCATTATGAGATTAAGAGGAGGGAGGAGTGGAACCTCTAAGAGGTGATTAGGCCTTGCCCTTTTGAGTGGGTGAAGCCAGTCAAGCAACCGATGGATTAATACATTAATGAAGTCATGGGTTATCGCCAAAGTTGGACTATTAAAAAAGCCAGTTTGATGTGCCCCATCTCTTGCTCTGCACCAGACTGAGGGGCTCAGCTAGAAAGACATAAGGCCATCGTCACCATATGTTCTCCTTCAATCTTTGACCAAAACTTTGAGCTGGCATAAACCTCTGTTCTTCGTGACTCCCTCAGTCTGTGGTACTGTATTATCAACAGAAAATGGGCTAGGACAGTCTGCCGCCCGTGTCTCTGACTTGTCTGCTTGGGACGCAAACAACTTATTTGGAATGAATGGATTTCTTTCCCTGAGAAATGTCTATTCAATACCCAATTTGTTTATGAAATGCAAATTTAAATTATTTAATATTCAACACAATTCTTAAAGGATGGAAATCCAGAGCATATAGTATTTAAACAAAGCACAGATTTATATTTATATTGATGGATTGATTTGTTGATTTATTTTTGTCTTTTTGAGACAGGGTTTCACTATGCAGTTCAGGCTGGCCATGAGCTCACTTTTGTAGCCTTGGCTGGTCTCGAACTTGCACAAAACCTCTTGCCTCAGCCTCCCAAGTGCTGGGATTACAGTAATGAGCCACCAAGCCTGGCAGAAAGCACAGATTTAAATGACTTAATTTATATACACTGCATATACATTTAAATATACTGTACAGTGTATCTTGTCGAGAATCCACCCACTTCAGGGCAGTTATTACCGAACCTGCTGGCTAGTACAGGGTGTGACTGTTAAGATATATTTTTTTCTCTTTCAGTGATTTATTATCTTGGCATCACTCAGCCCTACACTTTATGTAACAACTTATTGAAGCTCATGTTTTTCTTTGTAACTATTGCAACTACTTCACAATTTCATCCAGTAAAAAAATATAGCAAATTAAAAGCAAGAAAGACACAAGCAGAAATACACTGGTAGCAACAGCGGATGAGGTAACAACAAAAATTCACAGGACCCGCAGGCACCTAGAGTCAGCGTGTCTGGAGAGGATGTGTATTTCTAACATACGATCACATGCAACCAGTACAAAATAAGTAAGTTAACGATAGCACTTGTTAATCATGAAGACCTGATTCATCAACAGGACAATTATTAAATAATGTATGGATGATTTCATTTATGAAGATAGGGAAGGATAAAATTTCAGAAATTGCTTGTAGGAATGGGAGGGGAAGTTTAGAGAAATAAGAGTGTTATGTATCAACTCCCCTCAATGTAGCTCCTATGAAATGAAAACATGCACAATAAAAATATTTTAAAAATAAAATGAACTAAAAATATTAATATACAGTAGGTTAGTATTTTGAAGGTAACATGCAAAATTCTGAATGAATTATGATTGGTAAAGCCAAACGTGCAAGAAGTGTGAATGCTTTAATCTGAGTAACTTTTAAGACAAATAGTTTTCAAATGAATTAAAATGATTATTTAAAATGACTGGCTATTGATTCACAGATACATTACACAACGAGCTATAACTTTGGAGTACAAAATATTCCCAGATTCATTTGAAATCAATTTCTACATATTCTAATTACCTTTTTTGAGGAAACATATCTGGCCTTAAATTTAACTTTTTATTTTAAAAAATATACCAGTAAAATGCAATATTCTGCAAACTGCGATAGTCCATTTTACAGTCATGACAGATCCAAGACTTCCTCCTTTCAGCCCCTTCACTAGCTTAAACCAGATGGGTCTACTGCCCCATCTAGTGGCTGCATGAAGCACCAACACCTCATTTTTATTTGCTTGTACTGTATTTTAGAATTACTACAGCACTTATTAAAGAGACAATAGTGATATTTCTAAAAATAGCAATGCCAAATTTTTATGAAATGCAAATTTAAATTATTTAATATTCAATAAAATTCTTAAAGGATGGAAATCCAGAGCATATAGTATTTGTACAAAGCAGATTTAAATGACTTAATTTATATATACTACATATTCATTTAAATATACTGTACATTGTATCTCATAGAAAACCCACCCATTTTAGGGCAGTTGTTACTGAACCTTCCGGCTATAGCAGAGTGTGAATGCTAAGATATATTTTTTCTGTTTTTTAAGACACCTTAACTTATTATTGAGTGTTAACACAATATCGGCATTTCATGATACTTGGTACATATTCAAGTTATTATCTAAACTGTACATCAGTGAAAATATGTTTAATTTTAAATTTGAAAAGCTACTCCTCATTTCTCTAAATTCCTTGCTAACATCTAGGAAATGATTCTGTTTCACATTCCTATAAACGTTGAAATTGCTCAAGCCTAAATAGAAAGCTGATCCAGAACTAGTAAAGCACGAGCAAGCCAGTGTTCAAGCCAGAACTGGCATGACTTTCTCACAGAAAGTCCCCACTGCTGCCTGTCCCCTGCTTCCATAGTGTGTGTGGTTTTCAAAAGTCATCTGCTATTACCCTACATGCCACATTAATTATTGCTGGTCACACACGAGTAACTTAATACGCATGAAGCAAAGGGAAGGTTAAGAAGATGTTTATTAAAAGCATGTGAACCAACCTGAATTTCTACAGAACCAGTATTCATTACGTTCTGAACACTCAGTTATGAAATCTTGTAAATATTTATAAATTAGAAACCAGTACAAGATCATTTTGAACCAGTGACAGCAATTAACCTGATTTTAGTTCTTTTTTTCCTCTTTAGAAATAAAGTTACTAACTGATGGTTCAGGAGACTGCCTGTGCAAGGACAGCCCTCTGTTGGCGTCCTGGGGCACTGGTCCCTTCTCCTCAGTGCAAATATACAAATCAGCAGATATGCAAGGCCCTCTTACAAAATGGCATTGACCCAGAACCCACACACAACTTCTCATATACTGTAGGTCATCGCTATATTAGTTATAACATGAACACAAAGCCTGTGTTGTACTGTACTGCTTATGGAATAGCACACAAAAAATCCACGTTCGGTGCATGCACAACTTTTTTTCCTGTTTCTACCCAAGACTGGTTGAATCTACAGAGGTGGAACATGCAGATACGGATACCACAATTTCTGTGCTATGCAGACAAATGGATTTGACACTTCTTGACTTGGGGCAGGACATTTACACGGCTATGTGAACACAGGTACAAGTGTGAGAGATGTGGGTTGGAAGGAGGACAATTCAGTGTGTTACAGAGTTAAGCCCCACCTGGATAAGGTCTGTAGCTTATGCCTCGGGGGTTCTTTATTCAGTAGCCCAACCATTACATGGCAATGATGGAGGAGCTAATTTAGGAAAAATAAGGAGGGAGGAGAGGGGAGGTTTCGAATCCTTTCAATTTATTAGGATGATGGGCCAAACCAATACAGTGGATATAGAATTACCATTTCCCAGACTGGAAAGTGTGCATGCAAGCTGCAGAATGCTGATTCTGTCCTCCACCTGTAGCCAGGGACTACACCCTGTGCCACCACGCAATAACCTCCCTCAGTAGTACCCGATGAAACAGCTTCCTTTATTTCACTCTTCTTCATGTGGATAAGTACAATAGAGGTGTCTATGTGAAAATGAGGCCAATGAATATTCCAGAAGCACGTATTCTCAAGGAGGACTGGAATGACACAGAATTTGTGATGATTCCCCGAAGACATCATTTTTCTAAATAGAAACAACCCTATAAGCGCAGTCAGTCACATGGCCTGGTGGTACTGCTTGCTCTGATTTGGGCTCACTGGATCGATGCAGCAGGCTTACTTGACTTCCATGTCTTTGCATTCAGTCATTGATTTAATGATAAAGAAACTGATTTAAAAGCAGTACCTTAGAAACAGACGGATGTGTTTCCTGGAGGAGCTCAGCAGCAGGGAAGAGGAGGAAGATGTGGAAAGGACCACCAAAAACATGCACTCAGTCAACCACCTTGGAAACAGTACAACACGCTTGGTGGGCAAACATAGGCTCCAGATTCTGTAATGCTTTCCTGACCTAGGGAAGTCTCTCTTTTTTTTTTCTTTTAAGTTTTTACATTTAGTTTTATGTTAACTCATCACATTACTTTTACATTAACACCTCACATTCCCCACTTTTTTTGTACATGATTCAAACCCTTGATTCATTTAGTTTATCATATGATTGGTTGGTGAGGAAGACCCTAATAACAGTCAAATGAGATTTTTATCTGCCCAAGGAGTGATAGTTTTGAAACTCTAACTCTAGCAGAAGAGTCCCCCGTCTTCAGTGGCAAGCCCACAAGTGTAACAGCTGTTTGTGCTAGGGCTAGGGAAGTCTCTTATGCCACAATTTCATTGCAAAATGATGACGCCCAGCCTTGAGGTTCAGAGTTCCGGGCCTGCTGCGCAGGTGGACAAATAGTCTGATCTAATAACACAGATAAGTAAATGATGAAGAAACATGACTTAAATCACTCTGCTACCTGGGCTTGGAAAATGGCTTGCATCATATGGTTACTGTGTTCCTGATAGGAATCTCATATGGATGTCCACACAGGAATCTGTTCTACTTAATGCTTTCAGTGAGAGGCAGATGCTGAAGTCTGACTGCTGTCAAGTACAGGCACAGGACCAGGCTGCTTGCTGTGTGCCGTGTATTACCAGGACACTGGGAAGGCAGGTCCCTCTGCCACCTGGCCTTTGAGGGTGGCCCTCCTATCTGCAGTCACTTTCCTAGGCATGGTAGTATGATCGTGGGCTCTCTTCCTATCTTCAGTCTTGCCAGTGACCCCCATTGTGGGGACACAGGAGGACCTAGAGCCTCAGGGGACACCAGCTCAGGAGTACAAAAGGTGGAGGGTGGACAGGCATGGGCTAAGGGACATATCTTCAGCTCTTCTCCTGGGCGAGCAGGGGATGGATCGAAGGATGGTGGTCAAGTCATGGAATTACCAGTGCTAGCAACTTCTGTTGTCTCTAAACAGTGAAGATCAAAGTATCCCTTCCCTCCCTACACCAAAACCAAACCAGTGAGAATAAGACAGAGTACGTAGCAATGTTTACAAAACTTTCACAACTTACGTGTATGTAATTTTAGTTTGTTTATTTGTTTACCGCTGGGAGAAAAAGAAACAAAAGGAGAACAACATGCTGTCAAGGGGGGAGGCAGGTAAGTTGCAAGGAAAGGGAAGAGCTCTATCCATCTTGGCATTTACTGTGCCATTGGCCATTAAACCTGATAAGCTTCATACAAAGACTTCTGCTTTTAATGCAGAGACACAGGCATATAGGAAGGCAGGCAGGCGGATGGATGGATGGATGGATGGACAGACAGACAAGACAGACGCAGTCACACACACACACACACCACACACACACACACACACACACACACACACACACCACACACACACAAAAATTCACTATGCCCAGAAGGAAGGATTTAAATACTTCAAGACAGACAAAGGACAGGTCAGGGGAGCACATCTAGGGCTCCAGAGCAGAGCTGCCATGCCCTGTGGAGCAGTACCTGTGTGTGTCCTCCGGTGAGCCTTCAGGTGAGAACTCTTTGTGTATACTTTGTTGCATCCCTCGAAGTCACATCTGTGGATCCTCCGTTTCCGGGAGTCTGGGGATTCAGACCGTCTCTGGCGTCTTGTGCTCTCAATACTAAATGGCGAAATGGAACTGCAGGAAGAAAACGTCAAGTCCCAGGTGAGAAGCACATCCCTCAACTCTGCATCTCATGGCCTGAGAGACGCAGGCCTCAACCACGTTCCCTGCGGCTACTTTCCTGAACTCCTGCAGTTCTTAATCCCCACAGTCAGGCAGCTCCGCTTACTTCTGACCAAACAGTCCCAGGGGGAGGAAGACATGCTTTAAAGGACAACAGAAACAATGGTCTAAAACCAACTGAAAGCAGTAGTGGGTGAGTAAGTCCCTCATTGAAAAAGAAAATATCTGGTGGTAGTAAATGAATACCTTACAGTTTTGAAGTTCAGAATATTCTTTTTAGAGACTATTTTAGGAAGCCCTTCCTTACACAAACGAAAGGATGAATGCATTTAATAAGTATCAGGAGTAACTGAGTTGTACAAAGCCACAGGGCCCACTGCAAAACAAATGAGGTCAGGCAGAAAGCGATGACGTCAGTATACCACCAGCGTGACTCACGACACGCTATTTCCGTGCACTGAAACACACCTGATGTCTAACTTTTCTCCTGGTGGTTTGTCATGGTGAGGAATAAATTACATTGTCTTTAAATATTAGCTGCAATACTATTATTAAAAAAAAAAGTTTTAGCTGCTAAGTTTGCTCTGACTTGCATGTTATTTTAATGAGCCAATAGAAAAAACAGGCTTAGGCTGTAATATTATGTAACTGATTAACATGTATCTTTTTCAAACCTTAATCTCTTTTGATTGAGACATATTTCTGTTCATCTTTTTAAGTGCAAAATTCTTTAAAATTACAATGAAACATGATCAAAAGCATTTCTCTCCTACAAATTCACCACTTTATTCTCATATAGTTCATTTGTCCAAGATAGGCTGCTTTTAAATTTAGTTTTTATTAATGAATCACCTCTTAAATAAACTAAACATTGAGCATAAATATAAATTCCCCCCTTATTTTCTACCACCTCCATGATCCTTTTTTTTTCAGTCTATTACATACCTGTACTTGTAGAAATTTCTAGTACTGTCAATCAAAATAATGCAAATAATATGCTATGTAGGTAATGCTGCAAAATGTTCCTCCCTTGCCCTTCTTTGCACTCAACACTAAGCATCTGAAGCTCATCCAGACTGATCAAATGTGGTATTTATTGGAAGTAGTATATACTATAAATTATCAATTCTCAGATGTATTTTTTCATATTTCAACATTTCTAATACCAACAAGCATCTTGCTTGTTATCCTGTGTCCTGGAATAATTTTCTCTTTATTGGAGAATATAGTAATAGAGCATTTTACAACAGATGACATTTCAGTGTTGGCCAAAGGTTGGCAAACTTTTTCTATAGAGACAGATAAGGGCCCTATAGTCGTAACTAATCAACTCTGAAATTGCAGAATGAAAGCAGCTATAGATAATATATTAACAAACAAGCATGTTTCAAAAAAACTTTATTCACAAAACCAATGGTTTGTATTTAGTCTATGGCTAGTTTTTGACTCCTGACTTTGATGAAGTAAGGTAGTAGTAGTCCAATAAATATGCATTCCAAAATTTTAAAAAATGTATTTCCTAAGTGACAGATGCATACACTATTTTTTTTTTTTTTTTGGTACAGGGTCTCACTATGCAGCTCTGACTCATAGTGATCCTCCTGCTTTCTGCCTCCCAAGGGCTGGGATTACAGGCGCACACCATCACGCCCAGACTCCATTCCCAGCTCAGCACACCTGAGTGTGGGGCCAGTGCGGTATGCAGTGCCAGGGATTCAACCCTGGCCCCTGTGCTTCCCTAAGCAAGCGCTTAGTCCATGGAGCTATACCACCGGCCCTTGCACATACTGTTTCTGATACTGTTTCATCACATTGGCTCCAATAAATTTTTCTAGAATGGCTCCTTCTATACATATAGCTTTTAGGTTTCCAACACATTTTTTTTCCCTTTTACAAATGTCAGATAAGACGTCAAAGCTTTATATTAAGTAAAGTCAAGTATGAATGACATTTGCTCATCTGTATCTCACATAGTCTGATACAAGATATATGTTAAAGTGAACAAATGCGCACTATACAAGGCCAAGCAAACGGTCTCAGTCTTGGTATCGATCAGTATACAGTTGTGGTTTCCCAAATAACTGATTCCGTCACAGGGATGGGAGCCTACTACAGAAGAGACAACAGGGTAGCTACACTGCCCCATGGAAGAGCGGGTTGCGGGCACTACTTGCCCTCTGTGTTCTGGCACTGGGTACAAGTCCCAGGTGTAAAAAAAACTGTGTGCCACAACATGGACAGAGCAATTCATTTGCTGAATATGGAGTCACAGAAATATATAGGAATTTGGCACCAAGGACCTCAAAAAAAGGAGGTCATGTATTGTGTTGTGCAATATTTGACATCGTTTTCAATAGTCAACAAAAATGACAGGTATTTGTTTCCTTAAATTTAAAACTTAAAAAATCATCTGGGCCTGGTATAGCATTTAGGAGGATGAGGCAGGAAATCTCTGAGTTTGGGGCCAGCCTGGGCTACAAAGTAGGTTTAAGGCTGGCTGACCTCAACTGCATAGATATCCTGTCAAAAAAAAAAAAAAAAAAAAAATCTAGAAGTCTAAATGTAGTACTCCATCAACATACATATACTTTTGGCTACAGCTGACGTTAGCTGTTTATCTTGCTCTGTACTGATGCATCCAAGAAAAATAAAAAGTGATTCTGAAATTAAAACCTACTAATTACTACCCAGACATTAAGGAACCAAGAAGCAAGACTATGATAAAGCCCATCTATCACTGACTACAGCAGGCAAAGAAACAAAACTAAAGGCCAAGGAGTAGCATGTAGTTGATTCAGAGAGAGCTCTGAATTGACATCAAAGGAAGACAAGTTAGGTGGGTGGCCTCACGGCCACAAGACCTCACACTTTGATTTTCCTCATTCAAAAATAGTTTTAAGTCATCACAGAGAACAGCCAGGTAAAGGTATCTGTGCAATAAAAATAATTTTAAAGACACTTATTTTGCAATGACTGGCTGTAGTTAATAAAGCTAGCTTTGAAATTATATTCAATTCTCCCATGTCCCCACACCTAAATGGCAGGGAAATCTTCAGGAGATGTGGAGGAACCTTTGTCTAAATTATGCCGTTCAGAACTACTTACTTGATCTCTACATAGAAAAGTGGGAAAGTAAGTGGGTGTCTTAGCTACTTTTCTTGTTCTGAGACAAAATGCCTGACACTCAAAGTTAGAAGAGCGGTCTATTCAACTTACAGTTTGGAGAAGTTTCAGTCCATAATTGGCTAGTTCTAAAGGGCAAGGTAGCATGGAACAGGGGAATATTTCATGGTGGGCAGATGACAGAAATAGCAACAAGGGAGGGAGGGAGGGAGGGACAACTCTTTCTGTCCCTTCTATCATATGCAGGCTACCCTCCCTAGGGCAAGTATTACACTCACATCCTTAACACATCCAGGACTATACTAACCCTATCAGTGGACTGATTTAGCAATCACACTCCTGTGATCTCAGCATCACATGCTTTAGACCCAGCTACCTATGAAAAACCTGCCCCTATGATTACATGAGGCTTTGGGGTACATCTAGACACAAATCATAACAGCAGGGATGAGGAAAAGGGGGCCTAAAGCTTCACAAGAACATCAAGTACCAAGAAGAGAAGACAGTCCACTGCCAAGACCAATGGTTGCCACAGCATATGGGTGATGGTGAGATGGGGGGCTGGATGATGGCCCATCCATGACCAAGACCAGTACCACGACAGCCAAGGATTGCTGCCTGATAACTTCTTACCTCTAGAGACCAGGGCAGTTTAGGCATTCAAGAAATGTTTGCTAGGTAGAATGACTAAACAAATTTAGCCAGTTATTCTTACATTTTAATTTCATATAGTTAATGAATACGTAATTGGAGAATGAATCCTTACTATGTTCCTTTGACTATAGTCTTTACATATTGGGCTCTTAATTCCTCACTGTCTTAGTTTTTTCTCTTGTTCCTAAGATAAGGATACTGATATTCAAAGGCAGAAAGGTTTATTGATCTCCCAGTTTGTAGAAGTTTTGGTTCATAATGGGCCAGTTTCAGGGCAGAGTCAAACATGGCAGAGGGGAAGCAGTTTATGATAGGCAGAAAATAGTAAAGTCAATAACTGATATTAACAACATCTTTCTGTCCCTTTACTACTGTATTTAAGATGCTGGGGTTAGGCCGGTACCTTACCAATCAGTGAAATGATCCCATACCCTTAATCCCAGCATCACACATTCTAGATTCAGCCAAATCAGAAGAGCCACTTCCCATGCCTGCCTGAGGCTTTGGGGGTAAATCTAGACACAAACCACAACACTCTTATACCCATTCTCTCAAGATTAATCTTTCAAATGCTATTAGATATCAGAGCATCTGGGTCTTTGTTAAAAATATGTATATAGAAGGGACTCAGTTCTCTCCATAAATTTCAAGATGAGGATATTCTAAAACACGGCTTATAGTTAAAATTCCTAGTGTGAGGTCACTGTGACAGCTATGTATAGTGGTAGTACACTGAAGAGACAAAAGTTCCTTTGATTCTGACAAACATCCAGGTAAGCAGGACGCGGTGTAGGAGTGATCCTGACTTTCAGCTGCCTCTCTCAGTCTGGGGCTGTCCGCAGCATGGGCCTATGGCCACAGCAAGCTGTCATTAGGCTTCAGGTTTTCTGCTCTTTCCTTCCAGTTCCCTCTACACATGTATCTGCTATTCACAAAGCACTGGCGATGTCCTCAAGTACTTCGGTGCTTCAAAAACTGGACTTGTTCTACAAGAACAGAAATGTACAAGAAGCTACTGCCTTGGCCAGCACAAAAGTCTCACACAATTATCCTCATTATAATCTAGGTATGAGGCAAAATAGTTGTTGCTGCGTTCTCAACCGCAGTACTAAATACAACTAAATAGTGCCAAAGAGCAATACCTAAGGCCCACGCCCTTCTCCAGGACGTGGGGCTGCTTGGAGGAGCACAAATGCCCACAGGGACCTCCTGGGCACCACGTGATGGTGACAAGACCCAGAGGGAACGAATGAGTGAGTCACAACTGCCGCTGCAGCAGAGTCCCACCTGCAACGGCAAGTTAAATTAGAATTACACCCAGAGAGGCTGGAAAAGTCACATCCAGAAACAGCGTTATTTAAATAGAAGGCACTGTGTGGCTGCCATGAAAGAAATTAGGGTTAACTGCAATCAGCAGGTAATAAAAGACCATTTGTCACGGGTGACCTTAGTGTGATGAGATGCCCTTCACTGAAATTGGAGTTCCTATAGGAGCTAAGAAAAAAAAAAAAAGGCTAACATGGCTAGGACATTTTTTCAAGGCTAGATGAGGACACACAAAGAAAATCTAAAAAGAAAAGCAGAAAACATGGCCACAGGGAAGTGCTTTGGCAAATCTCAAACCTGCCATCTCAGCAGGGCTCCATGAAGCCTGAGGACAGTGAGGGCACTGGTGGATACCACTGGCGGCCATCTCTTACAAATGAGGAAACTGAGGCACAGAGAAGTGAAGGGACAGCCGAGACAAAGACAGAAGTGAAGGGACAGCAAGCCAAAGACGGTGCCTCTTACAGATGGACCTAAGTGGGCTATTCAAGAGCTGATTCTTAGCTGTTTCACTGGACTGATTCAGACAAAGACGTAGGTACTATAAACTACCATGTGTAAAATAGGAAAAGCAACGAGGTAATTGTAACTTTTCCCTCTGGTCCAGTTATGTGAAACAACAGCACATCAAACATTCCTAGATGTAGTCTTCTACAAGACACATGTTGATAATTTTCAGGCAAGTTGAGAGGTATATAACACATTTACTATTCTCTTAAGAAAATAGTTTTTCAAAGTTATCTATCTATCTATCTATCTATCTATCTATCTATCTATCTATCTACCTATCTATCTATCTATCTCTGATTGAATCCAAGATCTTATGCCAGAGGAGTACTTTTATCACCCAGTGTCCCTTTTAAGAGATGGTTCTCTTCAAGTTCTCCAAGTTGGCCTTTAACTGTCAGTCTTCCTACCTCAGCCTCCCAAGAAATGAGATCACAAGCATGGGCCAATATGACAGGGGCCATTAATGCCACAGAACTCCCATTTTTCCTGGCCATCCCATCTCATGTACAATTGTACTGAAAAGGACTGAGTGGGCTACACAACAGAGTCACCTTACAGAAAGAAAGGCACTGCTGAGAAAAGGATATTTCTTACTGGTTTCAAAGTTTATTTTAAAATCATCCTGGTAAAGACATTATGCATCACCCACAGGAATGCTTCTTAGTGTGTGTCATACAATACATGTAAGGAGAATGACTTTCTTGCTAATAATCAAACACTACCTTGGGAATAACTACCAAAGCACCAGCCAGAGGAGAGTGGCGAGGACTTTCCATGAATCAGGATTTACACAAATCCCAGGGAGAGACTCTGCTCCCACAGCTAAGCCAAACATCTGCTGCTCTGTAGGCTTTCTCTACGCCAGCAGGTGACCCTCAGAATCATCTTCTGTGGGACAACATACCTTCCTCCCACTAAACCACATGCCCCTTTTCTTTCACTGGTGACGTGAACAGGGAAAGGTGCTATTTAGATACTCTCACTGCTGAATCTCCAGGAGACCCAACCCGAAGTAGGATGGATTTGTCAGTGTAAGATCCTCCTTCATCCCTGTCTAGCATCCGCCATAAAACTGGTACTGAACAGACGGATATTCTAAGATTAGTAGCTGCCACCCTTTCCAGAAGCCATGACTAAGACATTATACCACTTCATATGAGAATCTGGATTCCATAAAAATGTTTTCACAGGATGTATAAATCAAGAGCAATATATTTGCTACCAAGTGTCAAAAGCTCAATCTCAGCACATACTCAAAGCAGTTTGCACTTTTTTCACATGAACAGAATATATCTGAGATATATTCTAATTATAGTTTTTGTTTTAGTAAATAAAGTCTCCTTCTAATCTGATTGGAAGAGAAAGGGTTTATGAGAGCACTTTTGGCTGTGAGGGGCTGAGATGAACTCACAGTACATCATGAGTTTACTTAAATATAGCAACCACCACTAAGTGTTTTTTCCCATCATTTTCTGCACCACTAAAAAACTCAAAAATCTTACAGGCTTATTTTCATGATATTTTAGCAAGTAAGATCATCAGCTCTACCAGGAAAACTATTAAAGAAAACAAAATAGAGAACAGTAATCATAAATAGCACCAGTCATTCATGGCTTTATTAATGTCTTTATTATCAAGCTTGTATGATGAAATTAGACTACCAGGGAAAGAGGAGAGCTTTTTTTTTAAAAAAAAAATCCATTTCAGGTGTACAGTATCTAATCAAAATAGTTACTCTGGAGAAGGCATTATGTACTGTAAATATTTTACCCCTGAAAGGAATTCATAATACAGGGTGAAACAAGGGCTCTGAAATAAAAACTTCTAAACTACATTAAACGAACCCGCTGAATAGAAGACACAAAGCTTGCTTGAAGCCAGATTTGGTGGTGCATGCCTGTAATCCCAGCACTCGGGAGGCTGAGGCAGGAGGGTCGTGGTTAGAGGCCAGCCTGAATTGCATAGCAGAACCCTGTCTCAAAACCAAAACCAAAGCCAAAAACCAAAGCCAAAATGAATCAAATCAAAAAACAAAACTTGCTGAAATATTTAGAGATTTTCATAGAATTTCTTTAGAAAACACTGATTCAAATTATGTTTTAAAATTTGTTTATGCCAAGAGCCATAGCGTACTGACTTAAAACACTTCCTAGGTCAGAGCTGGGTTCCAGGGCACTGTTTTAAGCCATGTCTTGCCCTCCTTGCTGCGGCACAGACCCTCCCTCAGCCCCTGCTGCAGGCCGTGCCTACTGCACTTGTCTACAGCCTGCCCACGCTACCCTCGTGGCTCTTGCTGAGACACTTCAGGCTATCATCATTTAGAACAGCGAATGTTATCTAGCTGGACACCTAGCTACTGAAGAGCGGAGACAAGGCCTTACACAGTACATCTTCTGTACTATCAGTAGATGTCTGGAAAGGAAGGAAGAGAAGAGAGGAAGACAGGAGGAGTGGGAGGGGACTGGGAAGCCTTTCCTACTTCTGAGAACTTTCCATGCACGTCAGCTAAAGCCTCAACCCAACCCTGCTCAAAGCCAGCGTTGGAATTCATTTCTTCCACATCAGAAGGATCTTACAAAGTAGGTTCACAAATACAGCTGTGCCTAGGACCTTCCCCAGGCAAAGACAGCCTATAATGAGTGCAACAAGACACTATGTTTTAAATATTAAAATATATAGGATGCTTGAAATATGCAATTCCAATGAAATACTGTAATGGAACCATAGCATACACTTTTGGCAGGGCTAGCAAAACAAGCTTTCACTTATCTCACGGTGATCATTAACTAGATCTGTGTTACACTAGAAGCTTGTTTTACTGAAGAGTACTGGAGTTGTATTAGTTACCGACTTACGCTTACATAAATTATTGGAAGTTTTATTGCACATATGGGGATAAAGAAACGACAAGACTAAATCAGACTCCTTGGTAGTGCTCCCCCTGAGTATTCTGCGGTCAAAAGGACTAGCTTATACCATAAGAATGTATTTTTCTCACCAAAACATGGGCATATATTTGAATTCGGGAAAAATCAAAAATCTTCCGATTCCAAAGAAGAAAGGCTATACTGTTTGTTCTTATTCCCCTTCCTGAAAACATCACATTATCTTCAGATGTTTTCCTAAGTGAGTTTTGGACTGGTGGGGAGAAAATCAATGACTCAGTTTCATATTTGTGACACACTCAGAAGAAACTGAGGCTTGGGAAGATTCCATTAAGTTCCAAGGTGCCAAAGCGAAACAGCGACAGAAAGGGCTTTGGATATCAGGCTTCCTGCCCCCTAAGACCAAGTTCTGCCACTTTTCTGGTGGGGCTCTAGAAAGCTGTGTGTGACGATTCTTACTTCTGAAGGAAATCTTGCTGGGCGACACTAACCCGCTTTCTGTTTTCAACAGACAGAACAACAACTCCCACTCTATTGCCTTTTTTCCTTTGGTTGCTAGGGAAGTCAGACACAATAAGATCCGGTGTGTTTACTTCCTACTCTATAAAATTGAACTGCAAAACTATGTAATTTTATGTGGTGATTTTTTTTAAATGCATGTATTATGATATTTGTCCTGAATGAAATTTGTCAGTCATTAACATGGAAGGGAAAACAAGGACTAGTTGTTTTCTGAGCTGGAGAAAAAACAGGGCTAAGGATGC
>PVKN010011904.1:0-21221 GCA_004027915.1 Capromys pilorides
TTCTTTCTTCTTTCTTCTTTCTTTTTTGTGGTACCAGGGATTGAACTCAGGATCCTGTACTTACCAGGCAAGTGCTTATTCTACTAAGCTATCTTCCTGGCCCCTAACATTTTCTTTTGTCATGCAAAACCTTATTTTATGATGGTTCCTCTAAGTACTGCATCTAACAATTAGTTTTTTAAACTAAAGACAATGTTACTCTCAAGAAAGCTTTCAAAATTCCCAGGAAGGGTTTAAGGAAGTTGTGGAGATATTTAAATGAGTTAATAAGCCCCTAGTGCTTAGGATACCTTGGCTAAGTGTTCATTGTTATTGCTATTAGTAGTGCAGTTATCATTATGAAGAGGCGATACTTTTAGGATAAAAGCCAAAAATCAGCATTAAGCAAGGAGCCGAGCAGTCTGTAGGATAGATGGCATTCCCGTGGACTTCGCATGTCTGCCCAGACTAGCTATATTAATGTTTAGGAGTTATGAGAGGTCTCCAATCGTAGAGGCTCTTGGCAGAATGAGGGATCCTGATATCTTGACATGTCTTCCATGGCCTATGGTCATGGGCAAATAAGAAGCTTCATCAATACCAAACACTGAAGGGAGGCTAATAAAAAAAAAAGTATAGAGTCCAACAAAAGGCCAGTCAGGGCTGACTTTCTAGAGGATCCTGAAGCCAGGTAAGATTACTGATCTGACACTTCCTGGTAGGTACGATCACTATCTACATAGGCTTTTTCAAAATTCTCATTTCAAATATTCTCTGTTTGGCTAAACAAATACAGTCCAGGATTCTGATATATACACTAGAAGACACAGGCATTGAATATCTCTCTAAGCCCCCGAATGCATGACTGCTGCTGCTCAACATGCACTGTGCCACCCATGCGTCCCAAATATTTTAGTGTCCCTTCACTGAAAGGAGCAGAGAAGCAGCAGCTCAGTGGCACATACACTGTTGAAAATGCTCGTCAACCAGAACCTCGGTGGCTCCCTGCCTTGAGCTCACACACAGGGCTTCCGCTGTTTGGCGTGCCAGAACTCCACTAGGGAATCCAAGTGTTCAAGCTGATGAAGATGATTTCCATGTGATATCTGAAAGGGCTGCGTAATAAAGCCTTCCTTGTGTGAAATCCTGGCACAAGCAGCCAGGGATGATAGGGCTATGAGAAGGCACAGTGTCAGGCACGGCAGGGCCGGCCATCAGGAAGGGCTTAGGAACTGCAACTTCCTTTTTGGTCTGAAATATACCAAGCAATCTATTTTTAAAAACGCAGAAAGTTTTGACAATTTATTCAATAAAACTTGTCTTTACACCTAAGTGATGAGGTTTACATTTTTAAATACAAGTTTTAAGGTTAGAGGGTTAGCGAGAGGCAACACAGATATTGGCACCCAGTTAATCAAATAAACTTGAACCTTGAAAGAAAAATAGTTAGACTGTGATAGAATCACTCCCTGTCTTCAAAAAGCAGCAAAAAACCCTGGACAATTCCAGAGGGGAAATTTGAGAGTAGATATTCATCAGTCACATCTGTAATATAAGTACAACTTTAACGTAAGTCTGGAGAATCTAGAACATTCCTTTACAGTAAGAACAATGACAAGAGACTGTTCTGATTCATGGAAAGGCTTCATGGCTTTCTGCACATAATCCTTGCTGTTGGGCCTGACCTATTGTCCCCCACCCCCACCCCCAAGATGGACAAGCCCATCACCCTCCTTCACACCCCAACAAACCCAGGCTTAGTTGGAGGACCTGACCGACCACTGAACTTCTCATGCTTAGTGATGTCGTGAAGACTTTCTGTAAAAGGAACACACAGAGAGCCCTGGACCAATGAAGAGCATGGCTATCACTGCCCTTCCAGGCTGAATTATAAGACTAAAGCAGTAATGCAAAAACTTGCTATAATGTCCTGGTGATGCTAATGTTCCTTGTCAAGTCAAGTCAAGAGTGTTCCATACAGATTCAGATATTCAAGATTTCAGGGCATTTGCCCTGAAAGCCTATGGTGACACGTTCAAGATTCAACCACAGTCACCACTCTTGATATTTTGGAAAAATACTTACAGTAAAGAGCATGGTCCTTGCAGTTCATTCTTTCAACAAGAGAGTGAGCACCTGCCAGTGCAGCTACAGACCCACTGCTGTGGTAAGGAGTCACCTGCTCCTGGAGTTAAGATTTCACATTACCACACGTTAGTGACTCTCAAGGGGATTCTTTCTAGAGTTTCAGTAAAACCTAACATTTATGAAGCTCTTTATTATGTACTACATAAAATGTGTGCACTACAAAATGCATTCCCCTGGACCCAGGCGTGCTGTGCCAGCCACCAGAACCAGGTGTGGTGGTGCACACCTGTAATCCCAGGGCTGGAGAAGCCGAGAGAGGAAGATTACTACAAGTCTGAGCGCAGTAGCGAGACCCTGTACTGAATAAAAAAATAATAAATAAATAAATAAATATTTCTAACATAAGTTGTATTATTATCCTCCCATTTTGAGTGAGAAATAAAAAAACATAAAAAGAAGTTAGTAGCTGCCCCAATCCCATACAGCTAGCACATGGAAACACCCAGGACTCAGATGCGGATGGCAAGCCTCCTTGGGATCTATTTCACAGAGAATTTTCTGACTTGTTATTCTAGGTAAGCTTAAAAGACCTTTGCTTATGAAATATTATTATTTTCATTTTATAAACAAAATTAATGAGGCTAAGACCAATATTTAGATCCATCAGCTTCATAAGTAAATCATGTTTAAGGCTAATCATATAAACCATTAGAAATTCTACAACACGGTATTTTCTACATGTTATACTTTAAATATTCATAACCTAAGGAAATGTTAATATAAAAATTTAACATACATTTTTGTCATCTTTTTTCTGCTCAGCGTTGCCAAATTTAACAAATGAAAGTACAGCATGCCTAGCTCAATTTGAATTTCAGTACAACAACAATCAATTTACATGGGACGCACTTAAAAAGTTCTCATTTATTTGAAATTCAGATTGAAACAGGCATCCTGAATTTTATCTGGCAACCTTATTTCTAGAAAATATATTTAGTATGCAACTGAGGAAGTGTTCAGCTAATTGGGAAAGATTAGAAAGCACTTCCTTCGTCATCAGCTAAACTCAGCCTAAGCGTGTGCCTCAGTGGCGCATTGCAGCCCTGCTGTACGGATGGGGTGTGTGATACGGTTGCTGCTGTCCAGAACTTCATAGCTCCAGATATCTTTAATGTAAAAAGCATAATACATCAGTAATTTATACACTTAGTTCTCGCCACTACAAATTAATAACAGTAACTAGCAGTTGTATGTTTCACACTCATTTGAGATTCGTAAAATCCTCCAAAGACTATATTTCCATTTCACAAATGAAGAAAAGGGAGTTCAACAGTCTAAGGAAATAAAGCTTGGAAAGAGCAGGACTTGGGTGAGTCCCTGAATCCAGCCTCAGTCATCTTTCCTCTCTACTTCTCAGTGCCTGAAGCCATCTGTCCCAGGGTAACAAATCCTCCGAGGATGTGGTGAAGATTGGCCTCCAGCCAGTCAGAAGCCATTAGCAGAGCAGTCAGGGTTGGGTCACAGGAACAACCTAGAAAGAGTAAGCCAGGAAAAGCTCACGTGTGACAGAGAGCGTGTGACCACTGTCTAGGGTGAGACTGTTCTAAGCGGGTGTGAGGATTAATTTTATGTATTAGATTGGACTCATACCTTGAGTCCACAGATATGTAGGGGGACATCAGGCTGGGTTTTTTTCTGTAAGAATTACGCTTTTGGATAATTTTAATATTAAATCAATAGCCAGAACAAAGCAGGTTGCTCTCTCTGCTGTGGGTGTGTCTCATCTAATGCCAAAATGTGTACGCCCTCAATCTGAGGATGAGAGTTCCTCTGGCCTGCTGTGTGAAAGTGGGGACACTGTCTCCCCTACCCCCCACCTTTAGACTGTGAGTAAAACATCACCTCAGCTCTTTTTGGATCTTTACCCTGCTGGGTTCCATATGGAAGTTATGCTGTTGGCTCCTATTAGCTTCCCATTTTGCTATCTCCACCCCGTAAATGCAGCAGACTGCAGGATCAGCCTCGAATACACACACACACACCACACCACACACACACACACACACACACGCCTATGTGTGCATAGCTCTCTGTTGGTTCTGACTCTCTGGAGAACCCTGAGAATAATAGAGTCATAGCACAACCGGTAAATAGCGCTTCTACATCTGACACCTTGCTTCTCTCAGAAACCCAGTCTTGTTTCATTCCAAGCAGTTCACCCTGGCCTGCAATTGCTCAGCTAGGAAAACTGACACTTCAGCACAGTTCACGAAGCCATCTCGCTGCTGCTCAGTTCAGAATTTTTCAAATATTGTCTTTATCAAGTCTTTTTTTTTTTTTTTTTGAAACTTACAGAGAACCTTACTATATAAAGTTGATAAAAGGGGTCCACTTAGATGTTGAATCTGTCCTGGGGGCAGGCTGTGGTGGCCACCAGAGCTGACAGGTGCTCTGCGGGGTTTGTTTACTTCATGTGGGGCAGTTTTATTCTATTTAGTTTCACCATCTTTTTCTTCTTGAAAGGAAGTAATATTTTGTTCTTAGAGAACTTAGAGTTAGACCTGTATATGGAAGAAAATACCGATGTATTCTAACAAAAGAAAAAAACCTATCATCTAAAATTGTAAAATCAGAGAAATCTGCATGAAAATGACATAGAGAGTAGTTTTCAAGCCAGGCGTGGTGGCGTATGCCTGTAATCCCAGCACTTGGGAGGCTGAGGCAGGAGGGTCAGTGTGAGTTTGAGACCAGCCTGGGCTACAAAAATGACAAGGCCTGAACTGCACAGTGAAACCCTGTCTCAAAAAGACAAAAAAAAAAAGTAATTTCCAAATTTTTATGTTTCCAAATTGTTGAAATGCACACAGGCTTAAACATATGCATGCTTGGTATATATATGTTCATGTTCAAAACAAAGCTTCTGAAATTATTCCTTGTAGAACAACTAATCATAAAATTCATGGGGACTAAAGAACCTGACTTTTGAAAGTGCACCCTGATGGCTTTACACACAGATCCATGCTGTTCTTCTCATAGCGAGCTATCAGTACCAATAACATTGGAGGTATTCTTTTAGGTTATTTGGAGGTCTCAGTACATTTCTCTGAGTATCTCTGGTTTCAGTAAGTCCTCATTCTTCAGGAATGGATTGAAGGTCTAAAATGGTCAAATATTCAGAGACTATAAAGAAAGTGACTAAGTTACATAAAGTAAATGGCCTATTTCAGGTTCCAAAGCAATTTAGAGTTCAAATTACTTGGAAAAGGTTTGATGATTCTGGCTTCTTTGACCTTGCCTGAGGAGGTCAAGGACTTAGAGGGAGAATACTGCTCTGGAAGAGCCACCCATCCCTGGCCACATCGCTAGCAAATGCACGTCATCCACAGGCACATTTTGAGGAGCATCCCTCGCCTTCAGCAGACTGTGCTTCCACCTCTCTTCCTGCTGCTCCCCTGGGGTGCACTGTATACAACTTCATTTCCTGACTTCCATCTCAGCCTGGATTTTTCTCTGCAATCTCAGCCTTCACCACGCATGCAATTTGCTGCGTCACCTGTGTAAACGCAGAGCCTCATCGGGATCTCAAGGCTGGGGCCCAAGTTTCTGCATTTCTAGCAACCTTCCAGAGACCCCACTCTCGGTGCTATGACTTTAAGACAGCTTGAAATGCCACTGATCTGCTTCACAGGAAGAAAGGCTCCTCCTTCTTTGTAGCAGTCGTTTTCAAACCTGTCTACATCTCAAGAATCTCTTGGGAAGCTCCAAAACTCGCCTGTGTCTATGCCCCATCCCCCAGTGGACGTGGCTGATCTGATGCACAGCCTAGGCCTGGGATTGGAGATCCACGGATAATCTACTAGGCAGACCAGTTTAGGAACCACTCACTGTCTACATCACATTTTTATTAATGCTTTTGTTAGTTTGCCTATTTTGCCTTAATTTTTACTCAGTGATTCACCCTAGCTCATTAACTTCCTGTTGCCGATCTTCATTTCTTACAGTATTTTCATATAGGTGCACTGATCTTAGAATAAGTAAACAAATAAAACTGAATTTGTAGAAATATTATCCATATCATCAGCCCCCAGTCAGATTATCTCACCGAAAATCCTTTATATAAACTAATAGGTGTGCTTTTCTCATCCTAAATGCTAGTAACTATCCTGTTTTATATATTCAACCTTTTGCTCAATGAGTTTGAACAATTTTGCTCCATGATCTTCATCAAGGAAATATTCTGGTATAGTGTTTATTTCACAGTTGGTTTTGTCTTGCTACTACTATGGGCTTACTAAGGAATCCAGCACAGCACAGGGATCTGGGAACACATGTCTGCCACTCCCTGCCATTCAGAAAGTGCCCGAGTAGGCAGCGCCCCAAGCTGATAGGCCCTGGTCTCTCTGGAGGGGTCTCCATCTTCATCTGAACCAGACCTGGATCAATAGGGTTGTGGACTTTTATCTCATCCTTACAGAGGTCTATTGAGGAGCTAAAGATTTCTGAAGAGACTCTTTCTCTTGTTCCAGTCTTCCCTTGGAACTTCCTAGCAGCAAAGGCCTGGACTTCGAGTCCATCTTAGGCCAATGAGGACCCTGTGACAAGGAGGAGCACAGTGTCTTACAATCCGTGTGCTTCACAGTCACACCTGCAAGGGAGGGAAAAGTTTCTTCACAGTGTGTTTGTTCTTAGAAAAATATTAAATTTTACAATCATCCTCTGTGCTGGTGGCTATTATATGAGTTTCCGGGTCCTTAGACTGCTTCCTGATGTTTGGAACAGATTTGCTAGAGTATGATATTATATGAACCCAAAGAACAAGGCTAAGGCCACAGCAGCAAATTAACGAGAAGTTAACTGTTCACAACACAAGACCAGCCCCACCAGTTTAACCAAGTAGGATTGTTTTCTTTATCTAATGCAGCAGCACAAGATACCATCAGGAGCGAGTGTTCTTCTATTTTCTGCATTAACATTTTTAATGAGACATTATTCCTTCATGGTTGCAAGATGGCTGTGACATCTATGGGTTTTATAAAAATAAAGAAGAAAGCATCATCCTTTCCAGAATTTTAAGACTCTCTAAACTGATGTCAGGAGGCCATTCTTAACTGCAAAAATCTGATAAGAGTTATTTTTAGCTAGGCACTGGACCAACTTATCCATTAGGCCTAGTAGGCAAAGGTCCTAAAGCTTACTATACTTTTAGAGGACTATAAAATGCTTTGATTTACTGTCTTTTAAAATAATAAATATGATAAATATGAATATATAAAATTAATAAGTTTATGTTTGTCTTTACACCAATACAATTATATAAAATTCATGTTAATTTTTCAAATGTGGGAAGATCCGATACAGAAAAACACCTGCAAACTAGGAAGTTATGTTGTCCTGAATGTGCATATCAATGTCTAGAACAAAGCCGGAGGTTTTCTCTGGCATGGTGGCACACGCATGTAGCCCCACAGCTCTGGGAGGCACAGGCACTACGACTGCAAGTTCAAGCTCAAGCTGGGAAACTTAGCAACCTAGTGAGACCCTGTCTGAAAATAAAACCAAACACAAGGCTGGAAATTAAACTCTGTGAAGATTCTGAGTTCGATCACCAGTTTGCTTGTTCTGTTTCATTTTTTATAAAAAATAATGTGAATATTCATAGCAGTTATGTTTGTCATAGTTCAAAATTAGAAGCAACTCCGATTTCATTTAAAGACAACAAATAAAGAAATAGCGTGTATTTTTCCATTGGAACACTGTTCCATAACAAGAAGTAACACATCACCAATACACATGCACACACAAATAGATAAACCTCAGGAAAATTATGTTGAGTGAAAAAATTTCAAAGAAAATATGCACAATATGACTTCATGTCTATAAAAGCCTAACAGTTGTAAACTAGTCTCTAGTGACTGAGAGTGGCTGACTGTAGAGAAGGTGGCATTAGGAGGAGGAGCTGCCAAGGGCAAGGGAGAAGAATGCGGGAGTGACAGCTCCAGTCACGGTTCTGATTGTGGTGGTGGCTTCACGGTGATATATGCACCCTAACCATGACCACGTTGCACCCCTCAAATGTGTGCAGTAGTTTTCTTGTGTCAAGTGGGCCTCAGTAAGACTAGTTTTTAAAATGAAGGTGGGACTAGATGTTGGATTGGTAAATTAACATTTTCTACTCCAATGTGAGATATTATCTCATTTCTTTAACTGAGATATCTGAAGATATAAAAGGAACATGCTCCCTGGGACCCTTACTCAGAAGCTGGATATATGTAAAGAGCTGGGTTTTAAATTGTATTTATTGAGGGCCACATGCCTGTCTTTAACACCCTGAAATTTGGTATTCTTTGAAAGTTGAGCCATGCTATATATTATCTAAAACTTTCGTAGTGGATCTATGACATAGGTCTTGCTTCTTCCCTCAGGGATACACTCTAAGACACACATCATAGTCCAGGACTGGGCCACTGTCCCCATAACCACTGTGTTGTCTTCAGCTCTGTGATCCATAATGAAGTCGCCACAGACATGCCCAGAATGTTTTGCCTACTGGGATCATTTGGTGTCATGGGCTGGCATCACTACAAGGAGCTGTCCTTTGGGGCCTTGAATGTGACTGATGTATAGTTTCCTGATTTACTGAGTCTGGTTCTTTACTGTCTGTTTTTGTGTCTTGCCTGCCACACACCATCCTCTCCACCCCGAATGCATCACAGCTCCATCGCCAGGCACATACTGCTCACCAAAGACAAGACTTATTTTCCCTCACCCTGCAGCATCCGCAGTTTCTGGCTTTTTGCCTCCACTGTGGTTCTTACTGGTTTGGCTGACAGGAGCAGCGGTGAGCTGCTGGCTCGGGGTCTGCTGACTTTGCTTGGAGGAGTTGTCTCTGGCACCAGGGGTGGGAAAGCAGGCTGATTGGAAGGAGGCTTCTATTCCAAGCGGTGGCTCCATTTCTCCTAAAATATCAAGCCAAGTACACTTTGCACCACAGCAATTCTTTTTCTTTTAAAGATTCCCTATTTTAGATGAAATTCATATTCCAATCATGTACATTGGTTAACCACACTTCTTGTTAGCAGATGAACAGAGCAGTTCTTTGCCATGGAGAAAAGGAAGGAGCTATAAAGAGATTTTCCATGTGAAAAAAACATTCAATGCCACCTTTATAGTCTTCTAAAACTGTTCTTCAGGGACTCAGAAACTCCTTCCTTGAGTGTCAGGTTAGCCTTGTAATGCATAAAACCAGACAGAAGTATGGTGTTGAGAAGATTAAACCTAGGAAACAAGAGCAAGTAAAATTTCTCCGTTGTTATGAGTTGGACAAAGGAGCCCAGAAGGAAGTTACTATTAGTGATCCTACATAGAAAAGTTTCTCCAAAATATCTATTTCAAATCCATTAGCAGAAATACATGTAGCACACAGTGCCACGCCAAGGATATAGCTCATGAAAAACAGCCTGATGAAGACTTGTTAGTTGAAATTGAGGAAAAATGTGAAAATAGGGCATAGTTTATAAATTTGAGCTATTGAAAAGCTCTGATGCATTTAATAATGAAGTAGAAACACTTTAAATCTCTATTTAAACAGTTTAAATATCTATTAACTAGTCCCTCTTGGGCCAGGGCAAGATAGAAAGTGGAAACACTGGTTTTGGAGTGAATATCAAATGGAGTGACTTGAATCAAATAGTTAAAGCTCTCTGAATAGCAGTGTGCTGGAAAGCGGCCTTTCCACAAGAAAAAGATGGGTTTGATGCATCCCACTTCCTTATTTCCTCAGCATAGATCCTCTCACCATGGCTGATCATGAAATAACAAAAGTTCAAAAATTTCTGAACATTTAATAATTATCTTCAGCCGCAAGCACCCACACTTGCACTCTGTTGCCTCTGTCCTCTCACCTCCAAAGCAAGATGAATAGTATCACATGAGAGGTAGCAGGAAGTGGAAAATTATACTACTGTGCCCACCAGATACATCTTCAATAGTTGAACCCACTAGGAGTTATTAAATTTCCTGAAAGCAAAACCAGAAAAAAAGATGATGTTGTATAATCCTAAATTTCTTGACATCATTTTCCAACCATCCCGCCCCCCAAAACAAAATCTTCGTAGCTTGGACCTTTGCTTACCCATGGTTTATCATTGCCCAGTCTGTTAATTCCTGTATTCCGTGTTTTGCCAGTAAGTTGGGTATTACTCAGGCCAGGAACCACCACAGAATGTGTGCTTTTTCATTACCCAGCTGCCCCTACAGCCTGCCACCTTGGACCTTACCGTAAAATTCCTTTAAGCAGAAGCCAGGCTAGCAATTCGTACGGCATTTTTATTTGTGGTTAGAAAACAGGACGCTTTCTTCTCTGCAAACATGTGGACACAAACTGCCAAGTGTATCACTTATATGCCATTCGGAAAAGCTGCGGGTCTTTAATTGTTTACAGATGCTGTTTCGAACGGATCATGTGGTGAACTTTGATTCCTACCCTCAGAGCAAAGGATAAGCTAAGCACCTCATGGCATTATATCTGAAATAGTTACAGAAGGCTTGTAGCAGATAGGTGATCTCTCCTTAAAGAGGAGACAGCAGTGACAGCAGCAATGCATGCTCCCTAAGCAGAGATTGTCTCTTTTTCAACTTGATATCCCCATGTCACATGGTACACCATAGCCCTTACATTCTCCCTCTGAATCTTGATGCAAGTGAATTAAATTACCAACCTAAAAGCAACTAATTTTAAAACATCCTGTTTCTCCCCCCCCAAACCTAAAACTACTAGGTTCCTCTGAGGAAAAGAAACTGTTGTTATTTATGACCCTTACTAACAGGAATCCAAGTACTCAAATGAAGTACTGTCAGCATCGCGTTCTTTCAGACAAAGGAGTATCCCAAGTACCAGTATTGGGAGAGCAAAGTGAAAGAGAAAGCTTAAAGAAAGAGAAAGCTTTTGAAGAGACGGTAGTGGGAGAACTGCTTCACTGTTGTATATCAAGTTTCATCACCTGCAAATTGGAGAGAAAATGAGTGTTACCTGCTCCAGAGCAGCCTGGGATGGAGACTGAGACAACGTCTGCAATGCAGTAACATCCTGGCCCTAGTGTTTAGAAAAATGCAGCAGGTGACAGCGCCGCACTAGCTTCTTTAGTTTCATGATTTCTGTGTCCTCAGTGCCTGTGACACTGGAGGACACAACCCCCTGAGCCCAGTGTTACTATTATATGGCTCACCCTGCTACATTTTCTGTTCAAGTTACCAGTGGGGTCAGGAGGTCTGTTCCGTGGTTCTCACCGTGGCATGTATGGGGGTGGGGGTGGCTGCATTAGACGATTTATGTTAGGAAGGAAGAATAGGAAAAACATGTACTGTTGGTTCACATCTCTCCCTAAATATTTTTTTAATCAGTTTGAGGATTGCAATGATCACTCAGTTAAGAAAATCTTTGAGAAAGCAATAACCCGAGGTATGATTCTTTTGCTCTCTACTAAATCAAATAGAATTTTTTGCATGCCAAAGACATTTTGTGATTTTCTAAAATTAATTTTTTTTGAGACAAAATCTTGCTATGTAGTTCATTCTGGCCTCAAACTCACTATGTATATGTAGCCCAGACTGGCCTCAGATTTGCAGCATTCCTCCTGCCTCGGCTGGGATTACAGGCACGTACCTTCATGTCTGGCTAAAACTGATTTTTAAACTTTTTTTTTTTTTTTTTTTTTTTACATATTTTAGTACAGGTCTTCAGGGTCTCACTACATCAATTGGACTCACAGTGATTCTCCTGTCTTCAGCCTCCCAAGCACTGGGATTACAGGTATGCACCACCACGCCCAATCTCAATCACTGTCTCAGCACGCCCCAGGGGTGGGGCCAGCATGGTATGCCAGAGACTGAACCCTGGCCACTGTGCTCTGCCTCAGCAGGCACATTAGTCTGCTGAGCTATCTGGCCAGCCCTAAAAACTGATTTTTAACTAATGTGATGAAGATAAAGAACGTGACTGCTTCAACTAAGAAGTCTTGTGTTATCACTGCTATCATTAGTTGCACAAATTTGTGCCAGCCTTTGAGAAGCGAAACATGGAATCCACCTTGCTGGGGTGAGTTCAAACCCTGTGGGCACATGTAGGGGTGATAGCTGAGGAGTGAGGGGAGGGCTTTCCTCTGCAAACTTCCATCCATGGTAGAAAAGAAGTCCTGCCTGGTCCTACATTTACCAAGCGGATATTCCTTTTGCTCAGAGCTGAAGTGAGGTTCGGGGCCTCATTTCTAGTGATCAGAGAATAAAGTGAATCATCCTGTGTGGAGAGGTTAAGCTGCCTTTTCACGGCGGGAAGTAAGAAGCTAAGAAATGAGACAGTCTTTGGAAAAGCCCTACGGAAAACCCTCAGAGGAACTTCTAGGCAATATCCTGTCTAGATGCTAGTTTTAAATTTTCTCCTTTTGCATTTCAATTGCCTCCTTTTATTCCCAGTACTTCAATAATCCTTTGTTAAACACTGCTCCTCAGTTCTAGCTGGTACTTGGAGGCATTATCAATGTCCAAATGGGAGGGTCCATTGTCTCTGCTTAGGAGGAAACAAGTTATTAGATGGCAAAAGATGAAAGAAGCAAATATAAAAGAAATTTCAGAGCAGAGCAAGAAAGCTGGCTGAGCGGTTCAGAGATGATCAAGTCATGAAACGGAACATGAAAGTGTTCCTGAAGGAATTCCCAAAAATGTCCTCAGGGTGGTGGATGAGTAGAAAAGAATCTGACAAAACCAGCTATCCATATCAGAGCACAGAACGAGGTTTGGAATATTTCTGTGCTGTCTTTGTTGTTGTCATTATTTGAATTAAAAGGAAAGAATCCCCAGAAAGGTGGAGTTTGCTAACGCTGGAGCTCAGTAAGTTTGCTGGGGTTGTCGTGCCATAGTAAATACCATAGTGGGTGGCTAAGACAAGAGGCACTTATTTTCTCGGTGCTCTGGAAGCTGGGAAGTCCAAATCCAGGTACTGGCAGGTTCGCTGTGTCCTGGAGCTCCTCTCCTGGGCTGGCAGCTGCTGCTTTCTCACCGCGTCCTCACACAGCCTTTCCTCTGCATGCTCATCACTGGCGTTTCTTTCTCTTCTTATGAGGAAACCAGGCAAATGGGATTAGAGCCTAAATCACCTCTAAAGACCTTCTCTCCAAATATAGTCAAATTCTAAGCTGCTTGAAGTTGGGGCTTCGACATATGAATTAGGAGAGGGAGACAGTTCTGCCCATAACAGGACCTAACACAGATGTCAAAATGCAATGATATCCTGATCCCAAAGTTTAGAAAAATACAAGGAGGTGCAGGTGAAATTCATGCTGGGTTAAAGGCTCTCTCTTTATTTGATCCTCTCTCTTTTCATTTGCAAAGCATGGCATCGCTTCTAAC
Organism: Capromys pilorides; assembly: GCA_004027915.1. NCBI lineage: Eukaryota > Metazoa > Chordata > Mammalia > Rodentia > Capromyidae > Capromys > Capromys pilorides. The sequence continues at coordinate 13,468 of PVKN010011904.1, forward strand.
TGACTGCCTTTCTGAAAACCCTAGGCTATCTCCTGGATACTGGCTGCCAGATTTTTACGGAGAGACCTATTAAGGATGGTGGTCCAATGTGACTCAAAGAACTTTACAAGTCACAAAAGCAAGGAAGCCTTAGGTCTCAAAGCCCCACTCTTAGGGTTAAGAGATGATAAGTTGTACTGTAAGCAAATCTCTTTCTACACTCATCTTCCCAGCTACCTCTGGATGTGTGGTGTCCAAAACTTCATTCAGATACATTCAAGGCAAAACGCTCAAATACTTAATGAACATTTCTCTGGCAGGCTTGCAGTACTTCATTCTTCCTGGGAATAGTGACAGCAAAGCTACACAAAGCATCCAGGGTGCTGACGTGACACCTGACTCACGGTTTACTGAAAGGTTTCACCAGAGTTTTCTGAACAATGTTTTATACAACAAAGAGTATTATTTGCATAAACATCAAGTATGCAGTGAAGTTAGTCAAAAAGGCAAGTAATTTCTAGACTTTCAGGTCCAAAGCAATCTGTCTTTCAGGACGTCAAAGCTAATGCCCGTGCAGCAAACTTAGTTGGCACAAGTTTATTTCTCCAATTTACTAATTCTCACCATCATCAGCAACAAAAATTGTATTGTATTCTATCCTTCAGCACTTGTTCTTATACTGCAACAGTAGCTTCTGTTGGTCCTTTATTTCCTTGATTGAAGAAGACATCTGAGAAGACTTATTTAATTTATTGACTCATAAAACTGGACAGGACTATAAGAGACCAGTTAAAACTGAAAGGAAGACTCCACAGCCACACTCTCATCAATATTTTTTAGAGAAGAAAAATAATTTCCTCCACATAGTTATAGACAGCTGTCAGAAGTTTTCCAGTGTCACAGTCACACATCTGCCTGTATCTGAGCTTGAATTAACTCTCCATCTTACCAAGTTCCCTGTCCCATCTCTGATCTCAGGCAGAAAACCTTGTACCCTAACATTTCCCAAACAAATACATGAACTAGACTTGCAACATTGACCCTGGGTTGCCCTTGAAATCTTTATCTCCGGTATGAGTCACAGTCACAACTAGCAGAGCATTTAGTCTATGACCGATTCAAAAATTCTTGCTTCATGGATGACCAAAATGGTCAGTCCTTTGAAGCCAAAAGAACACTGCTGGTTATAAATATGCATTTCCAGGAGAATCTCTCAGCAATGTTTTGAAGCCTTTTATTGTTTTTCTGATTTCTTCCTTATCAATTTGCTGTGCCTCTGCATGGACATGAAAGCATGTTCACCTCTGCAACCCATTTCCTGTGGTCATACTTTCAGCCTTCTTTTAGTTTTCAGTGAAGACCTCCATCCTCAAGAATTCCATCAGCCCTCGGCCCACTTCCTTCCATCTGGTGTCTCAATAATGTTATGTCAGTCTTGGCTCTGGACTCCTAACTTCCGCTACTGGCCAATTAGCAAGTGGGGTTTGCTCAGTGACCTGCTGTTTGCAAATGAAGAAACTGAGATACATGTTCCCTTAGTAACAAGACAGAAGAGCCATTGGCTTATGGCATTGCATGTTAAAGGCATCATTAGCTCCAGGCAAAGCGAGCATGCTTCTGTAAGTTCCTGCTATTGTTTTTCTCCCCATCAGCACTGTTTAATTGCATCCCCATCACCACTGTGGAATATACCCCACTTCAGAGGTAACAGACAAGTGGTGATCCACCCAAGATCCTGCAGATCTCTTCTAGAAGGTTGGTGTATAACCCAGGTGCCTGGCCCAGTGTTTACTACATTCTATTATGCGGCTCTCACATGCTACTTTGCCATTTGCCTTGTCCCACAATGCTACTCTCAGATCACAATCCCGCAAGCCAGTTCTCCTTATGGCAAGCAAAATTACAAGTCCAGGTAAATACTGAAGGCACACAAATCCTGAAGGTATTCCTCTCTTCCTACTACCAGTCACCCCTTGAAGCAGCTAGAAGGCACCGCGATGGCTTTGTATACTCATTTTATGAATAATGCATGATGACAGATATTGGCCTCCTCTGACTCCCTCAGTCTCTCCTTACAGAATGCCAGACTCATTGGCTCAGTGTCAGAGCTGCCTCTCAATCTGCCCTAGACCACTTTGCTTTCTTTCTCCCCCATGGTTCTCTGCCCTGCTCGCTCTTATGGCTAAACTTCTACTGCTTTTCAGATACTATCATATTCCTTGGCCCACACATACTTATTCTCTTCTGTACAGAGTTCTGCTTAAAACTTAAGGACTGTCTTGCTTAAAAGTGATCCCTGCACTCATTCCGAAGCCATCTCTGCACACTGAAGAGTTGAGATCAGGTAATTTTTAAGTACATCCCTTCTAGATTTTTCTTTTTCTGCAGGCTCCGTGATTTTGAATTTACCCTCCTGGTACCTACACATTTCTGCTTCTCTGCTGCTTCTTCTCTTGCTTACAATGTTCTGATTCATGTCCGTCTATGAACCAACCCATTCATGAAGGATCCACTGCAATCCTATTTTGCATCAATCTTTTTCTCATCCTCTGTGCTCCCTATAACAAATTCTCACAAATGTAGTGGTTTTAAACAACATGAATTTACCAAATTCCAGCTCTGGAAGCCAGAAATGGCTTTCAGTGGGCTGACACCCAAGGATCAGGAGGTCTACCTTCTTTAGGAGGCTCTATAGAATTAATATCTTTGCTTTTCCTCCATTCTAGATCCTATCCAAATCACTGGCTTATTGCTCTTGTCCCACTTTCAAAACTAGCAGGGTGGCATCTTTTAATTGTTCTTATCATTAATTACCTTTGCCTCTGCTAGTACAAGGACCCTTATGATTACATTGGGCTCACGCAGATATTCCAAGAATCTCCCCATTTTAAGATCCTTGATCATACCTAAAAAACCCCTTTTACCATTCATAGTTCCAAGGGTTAGAGCATGAACTTTTGGAGGAATCATCATTCTGTCTGCCACATCATCTAATAATCTATCTTTTTCATTTTTGTTATTTCATAGCATATAACTATCATATATAACTGTTCTTCCATGTTTGTTGGATCCCTAACAGTAATTGTATCAGCTTAATTTTATATAATCAAAGATGATTCTGGGAGGCCAGTGAGATAGCTCAGTTATGTAAAGCACGTGCTTAGGCAAGCTTAGACAATCATAGGAACTGCTGTTTGATCCCCTCCACCACATGTTGTGCCAGCCCCAGCCCATGTACAAAAAAAAAAAAAAAAAAAAAAAGATTCTGGGAGGTACAATGTCCATAATAAGGCAAGTAAGTAAAGGGAGTGGTAGAGATAAGGGGTGCTAGATAATTAGCAAGCTTACTTGGCCCCAGAAGTCGGTACACAGCATTCCATTCAGACACAAACCTTGTTCACCTCTCCATCTCCCTCACGTCATGTAGACCAACACCTGGCATACAGCAGGCTAGGAGGATCTCTTTGATGAAAGAGAGTTAGCGAATAAGTAAAAGCGTTTTATATGCCTCATGTGCTTATGTGTGTGTGTCTCACGGCATTTAAAATTTGAAAGCTAACAAAGCTGAAGCACTTGATAATGCTCAGTAATGAACAATATGGACAGCAGCACTGAAGTTCCTGGTTTTCTACCATGTGCCACATGCTCTTCCATGCTGACCCTCTTCCACCCTAGAAGGACATCTCCTGAGGTGTCAGATTTTGTAGTTCACCATTAATCTGAAATGGGCCCAGGAGTTTTGAGGCATAGCCCCAAGTTTAGCTAATAAAACTTCACTGCTGAGAAGAACTTCGTTAGCTGTAAAAGCCAGGCCACAAAAGTATTTGCATTTTTTGTAGCTGACTGACGTGTTTCCAGTGCACCTGGCAGCATACATGGCTCTCTAAACTCACAAGTCTAGCACAAGGGCGTAGCTCCATATGTCGTGAGGTATGTGTAGTATAACATTACACACAGGAAGCCTAAGAAAATATACCTGAACCCTCATCTTTGATGTTGGTGGTTGTAGAAATTAGTGCAATCTTTCTCAGGGATAGCTTGAAAACCTTAATTTTGCCCATCCGTTTTCTTTACAATTTCATATTTAGAAACTACTCCTGCCACTACTCACTGCAACACCCACCCGTGGGCACAAAAACAATTTACACAAATATGCTCATTGAAAAATTATCTAGAATAATGAATAATTGGAAATAATTTAAATGTCCATCAATATGGTACTTGTTAATTATATTATTGTGTAACTGAAACCCAGAATACTAAGCAGACATTCAAAACAAGAAAGAGATCCATAAACTGGTGTAGAAAACTGTCTGCAATATGTTGCTAAGAATTTTATTCTATTTTATATTTATTTGTTTGTTTCTTTATTACATTATGGCTGGCTCAGCCTGCCCTGGGGGTGTGGCTGGGGCTCCAGCAGCATGTGGTGCTGGGGATCAAACCGAGATCCCTGCAAGATCACTGTGGTTACCTAAGCTTTCCTAAGTAGGCACTTTAGACCACTAAACCATCTTGCTGGCCCAAAGAATTTTATTTTAGAAGCAAGTTGTAATCAGTACATCTAAGACAATGTGATTTTGAAATAAAACCTCATATATGTATTAGCTATATATGGAAGCAGAAAGATCTGGAACATAAAGAGGTTATCATTTGGCTGTGTGATCTGGGGACACTTTCACCTTCTTTGAACATCTTAACATGTTGTTTCCATTATATTTGCTTTTATAGTTAGAAAAAGAAAAAAAAAAAAACTACCTCTGAAAAATATAGCAACAGTTGCTGTGTGAATTCTGGAAATGAGGGAGGTCAACCAAGGGCATTTGGTAAGAGACCAAAATCCTAGGCATTCGTCTTTCAAAGGAAACTGAAAGCTAAGAAACAAACAGCACCTCCTTGGTAACTACTAAAACCAACTGCTTTATATTCCATTTCCACAAAGTGACAACATTCATGTAAAAATTAATCTCAAAGACATTGGTAATGTCAAGATCTCACTACTGCCTACCCCTAACTTCAGATGCTTTTGCAGCTTGCCAATAAACTTCAAGAAATCTCCCAGAATTCCCAGGGTAAAGAGCAAGGAAAAATATGACTTTCTTTTATTGAACTGAATGCTGGATCACAGGCAATAATACACAAAGTGATATTTTTTAAGTGACCTTAATTATAATGTTTATAGCTTACTCTTTTTAAAAGACTCCATTCATTAATTTAGGTAGGCTTTTAAATGACTATTTTCTTTAAATCCATGTATCCTAATATTTTTTTTTCCTCTCATCCTCCAGATGAGATTCCTTCAGGATGGTATGGCCATACACTCCTCCTGTTCTCCAAAAACTAATGGGTTTAGAATTTCTAAGTTGATGCCAACCCCTTGAATTGAGTTTGGCCTCCAAAACAGTAAGATGCAATCACACTTATTTTTGTGGTTGTGACTCCATATGCTTAAAAGTCAACATGCAAATATATGCTAAAACTCTCAATTTTTCTAAATAAGAAAAAGCCAGTCCTAAGCCTGGCATTATGGGAGGTGCCAGGTGTTAGCAAGCTAGGTGGCTCATGTGTGTGGGGGGGTGATAGCTGGCGGGCACCCACCTCATTCTCTTCCTTAAGGTTTCTAAAACTCAAACACTCCCGGAGATGCACTAAGTTCTCAACGACAGTTTTCTAATTGAAAATTTTCTGTAAAAGCTTTTTCAGTGAATGCTATTCCCTTTACTTTTAGTCAACAACACTCCCATTATTATCCCCGGAATGAGAGCCACAAAATTATACCTTTAGTACTTGTCAAGTCAGAATGATGCATCTGATCATCTGCAGAATGATGATCGGATCGTCTGTTTATTCAGAACTTCAGTTGAATCCACCATTCAGCCGTGGTGCTGCTGTTCCCTTCCAATCTCTCCTCTGTCACTGGCAATCTTCTCTGACTGGGATATTTTGTTCAAATGACACTAGGATCTTAAAACTTTGAATAATTTTCTGTTTAGTATCATAATATACATTTACACAAACTTAGTGCTGTTTACTTCTACTTAAAACAGACCATCTTTCCCCAGACTGAAGGCATCGGTGGTAAGCAAAAACCCTAAATTTGAAAAGAAATGAAAGAAGGGATTTCAGTGGTCAGATGACCAGGGACTTGCCACAGGTCGTCTGTGGAGGGTTGTAAATACCTTCTCTGATCTAGGGCACCTTGCAGAGCACTTCCCACACTCCAGCCCCTCCTGCTCCCACCTTCCCCCATCTCCAGGTACTTGTACCTCCCCCATGCCACCTAACCACTCACTAACAAAGGTGACTCAGAGGATGAATTGACCAGTCTTGGCAGGAAAAAATCTCGCCTCATTCTTGGCACATTCAGAGACAGAAAATAACGGTTCTCGGGACAGCACAAATCTCCCCCATTCATCGTAGGTGGTGGGTGGGGTGAACATGTTTATGATGACAAGGATATGGGGGAGTAGAGCCAGTTTTTATGTTGTCTATTTCTATCCATGTTTGAGGTGTAGACAAGTCTCTTCCTGATTGGTCATTCAGGGCTTTTGTGAGAGGATATTAAGACAACTGAGTACTTAAATCCAGCAGAAGTTGGAGGGGAGTTAGGAAAACCAGAAGAAGAAAGGAGGGCAGAATGGATCCTGACATGGGAGGGTGCGCCAGAAGAGGCTGCAGGACTGCCAGCGGGTACCAGGGGAGGTCCCAAGAGAGGAACCTCTGGGAAGAGATCTTCCCTTGTTTTCGTCAAAGTTATCTGTACAGCACTGTGTATATTTGTGCAAGCAAACCTTAGTATACACTCCAGGGGTGTTAATTAGCACATGAAACACCCTAATTAGAAACCCACATATGAGCAATAGCTCCAAATATCGTTAATCTAAATATTCACTGGAGAGTTTTAATTAGGGTGAGGCATATGAGCAGATGCCTTTTCCCTGTTGGAATTAGAAATTTTCAAGGTGGGTGGTTGGTCAGGAAGACCTAGAGAGGCATTTTTGTTCTGCCTGGGTGAGGTCGGGTGAGCCTGCCAGCCTACAATGCTTGGGGATGGTGGCCTGGATTAAGAATGCCATTTGGTCCTGTGGTTTCTAGGGTCCAAGAAACGCCTGATTCTATCTGAAGTTAGCTGATCAGAGTGCTCATCGTCCTGGCCTCAGTGTAGACCTTCCCTGTAAAATGTGTGCTACAATGCTAGGAAGTATAAGAATTTCAGCCAACTTGAAGAGAAAATTCTGCTCTTCTGCTCTGGTAGCTCCTGATTTGAAAGCTCGTTGAATGTAACAGCGCTGAATTTCGTTCTTTGTACTACGTAGAATTTTATTATGATATGCCAGTGGGTAGAGAGGCTTTTCACAAAAGGCGTCCGTTCCCCGCCCTCTCTGGTGGTACAGGACTTTTACTGTTCCATAGAGAACCTTGGTCACCAGGAAAGGACACTTCAGCTTGAGTGGGTTCTCGAACGAGAAAACTTCTGCAGCGCCCAAGAGCAAAGTTCAAGCAGAGTCCTTGTTTGTCAGCCATGAGGCCGTGAGAAAAGACTCCTCATTTCACACTACCGGTACCCACGCACGGAGTGAGTGTCCACCAGGTGGACTCCCGGCCTGGGTCTGAGCACAGGGACAGGAGCGAGTGAGTCCTAGCTGGTCCTGGTGCCCATACTGTCTGTGACTTGAAACTTCCCTGATGCCTGGCTGATTGTGTGCCTCCCTCTATCATTAAAAATCTTAGACTAGGTGACAGCAATTACCTGGAAGAAAAATTTATTACTTCCG
>PVKN010011905.1:0-21232 GCA_004027915.1 Capromys pilorides
GCCGAGGTTGCAGGACTCCTGACGTCGCCTGCGGTCTCCTGGGGATAACACAGCGGGGTGTGACATGGTCATGGTGAACTTTGAGCCAGCCCCACAGGGTGATGGGAGCAGACAGGGCACCAGAACAGAGGACCCGCTGCGTGCTGGGTGCTGAGCACTGGGTAAAGGGCACGCTCTGCAGGGGAGCAGCTCACGGCCTGGACACAGTGGGGTGGGGGCGGACCTGCCGCCACCTGGGCTGCTTTTGGTGCTGAGTCACTGCTGAGGACTGGAGTGTCGGGGACATCGCAACAGAAGCCATCCCAAGGGTTGTGCTGGTGTGGAGGCCTTCGGGGAGCAGGGAGGAAGGCGTTAGGGCCCCGCAGGACAAACTGCGGGGAAGGTCAGGCCCACGCTCGGCTACAAACAGAAAAGGGAAACAGGGCAGGGGGCACCTGCAACAGCGTGGTGTCTGGGCGACATGACTGAGGTGATGTGTGGGTCCAGGGTCAGGAGGGAGGAGGAAGACGTTGGCAGCAGAGGTGTGGCGGAGCAGGGCCAGCAGCCATGAACAGCGGCTGTGGGGAGAGGACGGTGTGAGAGCAGGAGCCGCGAGAGCGCCGGCTGAGCAGCTACAGGAGGAACCAGGGCAGGCAGCTGTGGGAGGCAGCCGTGGGCAGCGGCCCCTGGCATTCCAGCAGTTAACACTGCCTGGCGGACCTGTGTCCAGGCCCTGATTGGCCAGGTGGGCCTGACAAGGGCCCCTCAGCAGAGATGTGGCTCTGGGTTGGGGAGGAGAGGAATGTCACCTGTTGAGGAGACAGCTACCTAGCCTTGATGTCCTTAGTTCATGTAGATTTCTCATTGTCATTAGTGACATCACACCTTTCCTGAACACTCGCTACTGTAAAGCTTCACCACTCACACGGCCCATGGCCACACTGGCTCCTGACTAAAGCCCCAGCTGTTTTGTGATCTGTTTAATATGGGGGAGGGGGCCTTAGACCTGAAGCGACCTGTGAAAGAACCAGATAGCAATGCATCATGGGGAATGTGAGGGGTCTAAGGAGCCAAGGCACTCTCCAGCAAAATGCTGGTCACCCACTTGTGGTGGATGGCGAGTGACCCCAAGCTGAGGCTGAGGGGAGGAACCTCCTGCTCCTCCACCCTTGCTCTTCCACCAGCTCTGTGGGAGGGTGGGAGAGAGCTGAGCAGATCACACCCGGGGGTCACCCAGGTGCCCCACTGTCAGCCGTGTGTGGGGCAGCACGGAGCACGGGCCTGGTGCCTGCTGTGTCCACTGCTAGGCAGCCCTGTGGTCACAGACTCTGCGCAGCATCGAGAGCTCCCGATTGCCCTGTGCTGCACGGAGCTAAGGATGCCGCGCACGAGCCTCGTGTGAGGGTGAAGCTCACCAGGGGCCACACTCCGAGGCCGCCCCTCTCCCTGCCTGCCTTGCCAGGTAGCACCCCAGTTGCCGATGGGTTCTGGGGCCCCAGGCCTCCAGCACTACTCGGTCTTTGGTGGGGATGAGATCTGAAACGACCACATTCATCTCAGGAAATGTTCCTATTAGGCTCCTGTCCTCTGTGGGCATCGGTCATGGAGAGAACGCTGTGGCCTTCAGCTGTGGGCATTCGAGTGACAGGCTGTCGGTCACTCAGGTGCAGAACCGTGGCACACAGCTGCAGGCTCAGCCACACCTGTGTCCAGGACAGTGGTCTGGAGACTGCCCGCCGCATCCTGGGCTGTGTCTGCCTTCCTTGCTGCCTCAGCCTGGCCTCTCCTGCAGTGCCACCCTCTCCTCTCCATGGCCTCTGCACCCTAGCACCAGGCTGCTGGACCCCAGAAGAGTGGGGTTCTTCCTCTGAACTAAGTCAAACTGGCTCCAGGCAGAGGGCACTGGTGGGTTGCCACATTCACACCAGGCTGGGTCCAGCGCTCCAGGGCTTCTGAGGCGCTGTAGGCGTGGCTGGCATTGGAGCTGCGCTATCCTCACGTGCTGCACGGGCTTGTGAGTCACCCCCTCTGGATTGTTACCACCTTAGAGATAGCGGCTGCACACTTCACCGTGCATCCTGGAACTGCCAACCCTTAGGTCAGGAAGAGAAATCACAGTACGTCACGGCACATGCGGGGTGGCTACTGCTGTGCTCCCGAGTGCTGCGGGGCCACTGCCTCCAGGGCTGCACAGGGAGAGGCTCTCCTGAGGCCACCTATCGTGTCTGGTCCTGTGCTGCTTGGCTCGGGCCCTTGTTTGTCCTCAGATTCCATCCTCTGAAAGGGCTTTGCGCTTAGGCTTTGCCGGGCTGCCCTCCGCGGTGCCCCTCGGCCTCTTGAAGGGACCGAAACATGCGCTCAGGCATGAGCCACGGAGACCACGGCAGCCATGGCAGCCTGCTCCTCTTGAGTAAAGCTGTCTCCAGCGTCCCCACAGCCCCTCACTGGGCAGAACCTGGGGCTCCTCTCTTCCTTCATGGGGCACCTGTGCCTGCGCTGTCTGTATCAGTGCCACTCTGACGAGGGTCACAGCAGGCCACTCGGGCGCTGGAATTGGGAGTGGTGACTGTGCATGCCTGAGGGTGCTGCTCCTCTCCAGGCCTGGGCAGCGTGGGCCCTGTGGGGAGCCACACACCGGGACTCCTGGGGTGCTGCTCCCCACGGTAGTCAGACAGGCCTACAAGGACCATCTCTGTTTCTCATTCCCAGGGTCTCCAGGAATTTAGGGTTGTCTTCCTGAGAACAGGGCAGCTTCTTCATAAATATTAAGACATTTTGCTGCCCTGGGAATAGATCCCAGCAGGAGGCTTCAGGGCGGCTGCCTGAGAGGCCGATCCCAGGCCGCTCCACACTCTTAGCCCAGGAGGAAAAGCTCACACCGCCGTCCTGGCTGATGGCTCAATTGACCCTCTGCTCCGCTGTGTGCGTGCCCGGTTGTGCCGCCCAACACGCCCAGGCTGGGGCAGGGCTCAGCCCGGGAGTCTGCGGATGGAGGGAGGGAGGGGCCCCTACTTCCGTCCTGCCGGTGACACTGCGCACCCCTCCTCTCCCTTCTGCCTGCTGCCGCCTCTGCTCTTACCATTCCCAGCGGGAGCGGTGGAGTCAGAACCAGATAGGATGAGGCGCAGGCGCTCAGGGGGACACAGAGCAGGGGAGCTGTCCCGGTGCTGGGCTGGGAGACTCACCGAAGGTGCCCCGCAGTCAGTGTCAGATGGGAGGTAACGGGAGGACCAGCAGGACAACGACTGCGAGGCTGGGGCCTGGAAAGGCGAAGATGTGTGAATTAACCGCAGGCGTCAGGGTCAGGTTTAGTGCGAAGGGCGGTGAGCTCTCAGTGTGGCGAAGAGCAAATGCAATACCGGTTGCGGGTAACACCCAGGGCGCCTGCACAGTGCCGGGCGTGGATGGTCGCTCAGCGCCAGGGAACCCCCGTCACACGCGGACACAGCGTGTGCGCCGCTGTCCTGTGCCATCTCTTGGTCACTTGAAACCGGCATCTTGGTGTGATATCCACTTGCTAATCGGTAAGCCCCAGTTCAGGCCTCCAGGCTTGGAATGGGAAGGGGGCCCCGGGACTGGAAGGGGTCTGGCGTGGATCCTGTTCCTCAGCTAAGGGGACTGGGCCTGAGAGGCGCCCTCAGAGGTGGTGCAGCTAGCGATGCCACATCCAGGAAACCCTGGGCAGAACAGCGGCTGAGGGGCGAGGGGGAGGTCCCACTCTCGGGGGCGCTCGGGAAGGAGGGCTGTGCCCAGGGACCTGGGATGGAGCAGGCGGTGAGACGGGAGCACACCCCAGTGTCCTGTCTGCCCCGCCCCGGTGCTGAGCAGACCAGGGTGGGCGTGTGACCCAGGCGCGGGCAGCCGGATGCCCACATGCCACAGAGCCATGGGGGCGCTCTCTCTGCGGCCTGCAGCCCTGCCCCAGGGGCGGCCCTCCTCCCCACCCCCATCTTCATCCAGCTGGTGTCTGATGCCCGCGCACACTGTAAAGGCTTCGTCTCTGTCATCAGCACGGGGCCTCACCGTCTGACCGCGAGGGGCAGCTCCGAGGCTGATGTAGTCCCCTCTCCTGCCACCCCCTGCCTGCTCGACAGAGAGCTGATGTCGGCTTCTGCATGGTAACAGGTTCCTGCCAGGCACGGAGAGGTCACCAGGGGAGGTTAGCTCCACTGTCACCATTTCTACCCTGCAGGCACGGGCTCTTCCTTCTTGGGGTTTAGCGAGGAGACCGTACCCCACGAAATGGCACAGGTAATAAGATCGTGGCTTGGCAGACTCCTGAGAGCTATCAGGCAGCAGCCTGAAGGGGCGTGCTCTGCCTGGTGGGGAGAGGTGCGGTGGTCTTGGTTTTGTTTCTGTTTGGGGCCCCGGGGCTCCAACCCAGGGCCTCTGAGCTGAGCACCACCCAGCCTTTCCCTCTTTTCTATAAATTGTGAACAGCATCTCCCCAAGTCACCGAGTTTCCCAACTTGCACCGTATCTTGCCCTCCACCTGCCTCAGCCCCCAGGGTGCTGGATTCCAGGCGTGTGCTACCGCGCCCGCTGAGCTGGGGGTCTTCGAAGCATTAAAACGAGCCTCTTCATCAGCCTGGGTGCTGCTGCTGCCCACCTCACAGGAGTGAGGAGAGGCAAGCCATGGTCACAGTGACGAGGTGCCATCCGTGGAGCAGCACAGACAGTGGGGGGTGGGGGGAGCTGAATGACACGGAGGATGCCCGAGGCCCTGGCCAGGGGTGTTAGGGTTAAGGTACTGCACCTCCGCGGTGCGCTACTATTCCCATTTGCCCACAGGGACACTGAGAAGCACTTTCCCAGCCCTGTGGCCAGTGGCCGCTCCTCAGCCTCGGGCTTGGAGAAGGTCCTTCCCAGTATTCAGGAAGAGGAAAGGACCCCAAAGAACTCTTGGTCCCTCACGCTCCAGCTATGCTGCCTCTAGGTTGTGGATGTTCTCTGTGGTTTTAATGTTAACGTTAGCTCACAAAGAAAGAAGCTCTGAGGGCCAGCCAGATAGCTCAGCGGATTACAGCACGTGCATCGGCAGACTCAGGGACCTGGGTTCAGTCCCTGACGTGCTGTGCCAGCCCCGCCCCTGAGGGACACTGGGGTGGTGTGTACCTGTAATCCCAGCGCTTGGGAGGCTGAAAACAGGAGGATCATTACAAGTCTGGTTTGTGTAGTAAGAGCCTGTAGACCCTGTATTAAATACATTTTTAAAAAAAGTTAAAAGAAGCTCTGCTTTGACCCCAGTGGCCCTGGATGCACAGGAAAAAGGCTCTTGTGCAGCTGAGGTGTGGACGCTGGGAGCATGCCACCCTGAGAGACAGAAGGCAGGAGGGCAGCGAGCTGTGTGAGGTGCAGCGACAAGGACAGAGGAGGGGCCGGGAGCCCCAGCGCCTCCCAGAGGGTGTGGGGCGGCTCCACAGGCAGCTGCTTTCGCCTCACTTTGTCACCTGCAGGACTGCACTGGGACCCACAGGGGCCCTTAGGTGGGGGCAGGCCCATTAGGTCAGGACCCGGTGGTGGACATTTGTGGCCTCCTGCCTGCAGGGCCCTGTGTCTGGAGCCAGTGGATGGGCAGAGCTGTGTGGCCACGGGGCCAAGGGCAGGGGCGGCAGGTGGGGCCTTACTGTGCCACAGAACACTTTCACTGGGGACGCGGCCTGCTACCTTAGGAGACAGTGTCCCTGGGATCCCACTGCAGTAAAAGCTCAGGAGCTGCTGCCTGCAGGCGGCCTTTCAGGTCAGCACAGTCTTCTCCAGACTGCGTCTGTGCTTGTGAGCGGGCAAGGTCCGGGAGAGCCCGGAGGCCCCGGCCTTAGCAGAAGCTGCTCTTCTCTCGCTGTTTATTCAGGCTTCCATCCGTGTTCAACGTGGACGGCAAGCGTAGGTCCATGTTACGTCACCGCCTCTAACTGGTGGCACAGCACCATGGTTTACACATTTCCCTTTCTGCGGGGTCCCCAGGACACCACTGTGCCTGGCGGGGTGGCAGACACATGGCAGGACCACACTTCATCCCTGGCCACTGTGGAGCAGCCTGCTGAGGCAGGAGGGTCTCCAGCTGCCCCGCAGAGGGGACAGTCTGCTCTGGGTCCTGGTCCTGGGGCCTGGAGGTGCTTGTCCTCCGAGGAGCCCTGGCCCACAGAGGAAGTGTGGCTTTAGAGCCAGAGCTGCTTGGTGAGGTGCCCCGGGTGGGGATGCTGGCAGCCCCAGCAGCTGGAAAGGTCACTGTGGTGTCGCTGATTCTGGAAACACTTTCACAGTAAGTTCAGATTTCTATACGAGGGCAATAAAATATAAAGCCAATTAGAGTCCTGCATACAGCCAGAGTTCCCGAAGGAGGCTAAGCAATGTAATAGTCAACAAACAAAAAAGCTTTTTATGAGAAAAAACATAATAATTCCAACTTTAAAACTCTAAATGCCAGAGTTTGTGTACTCATGAGGGCTGACTAAAATAATATAAATAAATTGTTGAAGATAATTATCTCTGTGCGATAGGGTTAATGATTGTATTTCCTTTCTATTGTGCCATTTTCTCTAAATATCCTACATAACTCTAGTAATTATGTAACTTGTAAAGACACAGCAAGTATAAAGGTAGGTTTTCCCATAGTAGGGACATTCACCATTGATAACATGCCTATTTATGAATGGCGAAGCTGAGTATGATTTATATTTTCATCTCAACTTTTGACTGAGTAATTTTATTGTTTATGAAATGAGCTACCTATAATTAATTAAAATATACTTTACAGTATGATTTTAAGTTAAAGGCATTACCGGTCGCTTCTGTAGGAAAGTTAGCAGTGTGTTAAGCCCAGCGTGCTGTCCTGAGTCTTAGAGATGCCGGACTCCATGCACTAAGGAGTTGCCAAACTGCTGGCCGCTTCCCCGAGTCTTGGGCTTCTCTCTCAAATCTGACTCTGGAGAAAACCCTGTGGCAGTGGAAAGGAACAGCAGCCCACAGACACTGGGCACAGGCCGGGAGCCGTGGTTGCAGAAGACCTCAGCGCCAAGTGCATTCCTCACCGGGGTCTGCAGAGCGAGGTGGCACCCCAAAATCCGAGCTCTGTGTGTCCCACCTGCCATGTGCCCCTCCAGCTCACTCACAGGACCCAGCGGGGAAGCAGGAATGTCACCTCTGGTGACTCTCGGGCTGGCGGGTCTCACTCTCCCTGGCTGTAGGCCATGGGCAGGGTCCCGGGGTCGACATCCATGGGAAGGAGAGGCAGCGTTCCCCGCCTGAGCCCAGTGACTCAGCGCTCCCTTGCTGGACCTGAGTCCTGGTTTCCACACTGCTGTGGCAGGCAGAACCCGGCGGGGCTTCGCGTCTATCCTCGCCCTGGTCTCAGACACAGGGCATGCGCGGTGGGTTCTCTGCAGCGTGTGGTCCGCCCAGCCGAGGTCCTCCATATCACTCAGCACGTGTGGGAGCGCTCACCCCAAATCCGCACTGTCCTGTGAGCAAGGCATGCAAGCCAACCTCAGTTCTCAGCCTCCAACCACAACTGGAAAGTTGGATTGCCCGGTGCGTCAGTCTCCCTGTGGACAGCAGCTGCAGCCCTGGCCGGCATCTTTAGGAAATGCACCTGCCTGCACAAATGAACGTCCCCCAGCTGAAAATAAACACAGGGTGAACACGGAAGCTTCTAAGCTCTCTTATTGATTTCCGCTCAGACGGGTTACCATGCACATTAATGCACAAGGTGAGAGCTCAGCTCTCGGTAAACGTGAAAGCTTCACTCTGTACTTCCGGGACTCTTCACGCACTGTGCCCCCTTTGCAGTGTACTGGACTGGAAGAACCGCCCATGGGGCCTCTACCGGTCGTGTGTGAGAGTTCTCAAGTTGTCTGTGAGGTTGGAAAGAAGTGGAAGGAACCTCAAGCACTGCCGGGAGAGGGCCTGAGCTTTGGTGTAGTTGAGGCAGTGCTAGCCACGGGACTAGCCATGCCCACTGCCTGAACCGGTGGTTTCCTGGGACCCAGCATTCTCAAGTGTCCAGACCTGGGTATTTCCAGGGACATAGGCAGGCAGTCCCCGTGGGGCTCACCACTGCAGCCCGGTGCAGGGTCGTTCCTGAGGTTGGAGCTGGATGGTGGCGGTGGGCGGCGCTGCTGAGCTCGCAGGGCCTTGCTGGCTGGGGCAGCTCTCGTTTCCTCCCTGGGTGCCTCCAGAGGTGGCAGCAGGTTGGCTATACCTTCTCTCCTAGTCGCTCCCCTTCTGCTGCCTCTGAGCCCAGCCCTCTGGCTTACCAGCGTCTCTCCCATGACTCTCTCATCTTCCCTTTCCAGCCTTTGCTGAAGCGAGACACCTTCCCAGCTGTTTCCTGCCAGCGAGGGTCCTCTGGGTGTGACAGCAGGTGTGCTGGGCCACCTTGCCTCCAGGTGGCCTGCTGTTCTCCATGTTCATGTGTGAGGGCTTCTACTACTGCATTTCCCTAAAGTCTCTTCCGGAGGCTGAGGCTCTGCAGGTGAGGATGTCTCCCCGTCATTGCTTGGAAACAGGAGCCGACTTGCACGGGACAGGGGCTTTGCAAGGAGATCCAGGCTCAGGTGTCCTCCTGAGTCAGGAGGTCCCTTGTGTGGCTGTGGAGGGTAGAATGTTGTCAGCATCTCCAGTACCTCATACACCACGTGGCCCCACAGACCACAACGCTGGCGTCCTCCTGGAGTACGCTAGCAAAGTGCAAGGTGGAGGGAACACCTTTTGCGAAGTTGTACATTGTGGTTGACCCAGTCACAGGGCCAGGGATTTCAAATTCTTTACCTAAGAAATATCTCACGCAGCAGTGTTCTCAGGAAGACAGCTCAGGAAAGAGCTGCACCTTAGTCTGCATGCTGTTGCTGTCACTGAGCACCACAGGCAGGCAAACTTATCAAGGGGAGAAGCTTAGTCACGGTTCTGGAAACCCAAGTGCGTGGCACTGCATGTGCTTGGCACCCAGTGGCCTTTCTGGTGGTGGGAACTCCCTGCAGGTCCCTCGGTGGCCCCTCTACCCCTCTGCAGGGCAGAGCAAGCACCCCCTCAGCTCAGGTTCTCTCTGCTTCTGCTCTCCTGACCTCAGGAGTCCTAACCACATCCTGCCCAGCCCTCCAAAGGCTCCTGGCAGCCACATTGGCTGGGCCGTGGCTTGAAGTCAAGATGTGCATTTTGGGCTCTGTGGCTTTACCAAAAAGAATCTCATTTTACAGCATGCAGCCCTGTGCTGCCCAGCCTCTGCTGTGGGACCCTGCTGGACAGCGTTTGTGCTCCAAGCCACTCATGCCCTAGGGCTCATTGTGGGAGCATCAGCGTGAACTGTGGTGGCCAAAATTCACTTCCCTGTGGCTCATTAGCTGCAAAACACCCAGTGTTCTGAGATGTGGCAGCAACCCTGGGCCTCTGTACGCACACAGAGACATTCGCTCCTCCTAGGAACAGAACCCTTTGAAAGAGTGCTAATCTCTTTCCAAAGGACTACAAACAGCTCTGGCTGAATGAGAGGGCCGGCGCAGGCTACCTACCCAGGGTTCTCAGGTTCTGTTGCTTTATGGTGAGCCACCTGGGGAAACTGAGGGAAACTGCTGGATATATTCTCCTTATAAATTCAAAATGTGTATAATTATTATAAAAAAATTTTCTCCCTAGAAATAATGCTGTTTTTGAACGCTGAGAAGGGAAACTCTGAAACACAGTGAAGGCTTGTGAACAGGTGGGGCATCAATATTTCATAACTCCATTTCCATATTTGAACTGTAAAGTGCTTCATAAACCTGAGGCAGCGTACTCACAGGCCATGCCTGAGGCGAGGAAGAGGTGAGTACAACCAGACCATCCACCTCACGCCCAGCAACCGAGCCATCTGAGAGTGTGTGCTTTGACTCTTCGGTTGTTGAAAAATCCACCTGCAGAGATGAAAGTGAGCTGAGTCAGTGGGAGACCAAAATGGAAGGCAGGTGGGAAGGAGGAGGTGTGCGCTGTGCAGGCATCGAGTCCTGTCTGGGGCCCTCGACACAGTCCCTTGGGGGATTCAAGGCCAGAGCTAAATCAATAGAGGAGCCCCAACACAAGCTCTTCACCTGATTCTCTGCTCTCCTGGGGTTTGAAATCCCCTGCAGTAGCAAAAGGCACTGTGGAGGGGTCCTGTTAGACACTGACCGGAAGCCAGGCCAGGTACAGGTTTACAGTGGGGGCAGGTCAGGAGCTCCCGGGTCCCCACAGGAGACACCAAGGAAAGCTTCTAGTGGGCACTACGGTCCCTCTGCAAATAAGATTGAGGAGTGGAGACCTTGGGGGGCAATCCTAGCCTAGAGACTTACACACAGGCCGGGGGACATAGGGCATGGGCTTGCGTCCTGTGCGAAGGCCCCCCACTAGGAAGCCCCCACCTGCTGAGAGACCCCCGAGCAAGGGCATCCTGCAACCTGGTCCTGGTCCTTACCAGCTTGAACTCCACTCAGTGGGGCTCTCCAGAGTGGCTGTCACACAGGTGCAAAGATGGAGCCGGCTAGGACGGGTTCTTTCAGAAGCTCTGAGGCCAAGAGGACCATGTCCACTACCTGCTGTGAGGCCATGGCTGCCTGGGCACACCCAGGCTTGCTACAACTTGTGACCAAGTACACTTGTGTGGCCCTGGGGCAGCCTCTCATCCAGGTGTGAAGCTGAGCACTTCGGCTGGGAGCCTGGTCCGTGCCCTGGACAGGACAGAGGGCTTTTCTGGGCACCTCAGCTCCCCAGGGCCCATGCAGTACTGGAAGGACGAGGTCCAGCTGGAAGGGTCTCTGCTGCCCAGCACCTGCCTGGGGTGTGGGCCTGAGTGCTGAGCAAGGGAAGAGACAGGGGAGGCCTGCTTGCCCCGGGCCTGCAGGCACGTGCCCTGTGAGGTGTGAGGCTCTAGCCCCCGGCCCTCCACAGAGCAGGGCTTTGCCCTGCAGAACCCGCAGCAGCATGGCTCAGGGTGCAGCCTAGTCAATCTCGGCCTCCCAGGCACTCTGGGCTTCGAGTGTTGGTCCTGGCATGAGATGATAGCCCCGCATTCGCTGGAAACTGTCTTCAGATTGGGAGCTCAGATCTATCTCCTCCCAGCTCATGACTGACATGCGGTAGGAGCTCTCAGGGTGTGGCCAGGCCAAGGAGCACAGCTGGGTCGCCATGGGTGTTTCGGTACCAGCATTCAGGGTGCAGGTAGTGGCGACAGGCACTGGAGCTGTGGTACCAGCCATGCCAGCTGTGGGCTGGTGCACATCAGGAGCTGAGGCTGAGCTGTGGTCGCCAGGGTCTGGGGTATCTGGTGCTCTGTCGGCAGAGGACCTGTGCGACTCAGAATTGGCTTGGTGGGAAGGCAGCCTCATCGTTAGTCCAGGGGTGCCGGCTCGTTCGGCAGGCTGTGGGGTTACACTTCCGACTCCCAAACTTGCTGGCAAAGCAACTGGATGTGGGGTTCTGTAAACAGTGATCGGAAAGCTCTGTAGCCCAGCAGAAGCCACTGAGGTCGGGCGGCCTTCAGTGACCTCCCTCATCCAAATTCCAGCAGACCTGTGTGAACACACTGTCCAGTTGATCTTGACGCATGTCACCGTATTCACAGGGCGCAGCTGGGCGTGCCCAGCAGCCAGGTGGGAAGGTTGGGGCCAGTGACCGGGTGAGCTGAAGGCCAGACCAGCTCTCGCAGCTGACCCCACGCCACCTGGGGCAGGTGTTGGGTGTTTGCTCTTCTTATCACACAACCTCAAGTTGTAAGACATTCACAAATCAGAGTTATAAATTGGGGGCTCTTGGGGACCTTGGATTCTGTGAGATGGCCGGGAGAAGAGTGTCTCTAGTGGAGAAGGGTGCCTCACAGCCAGGGCCACTGGGAACTTGTGGGAGCCCCAGTCTCCTACAGCACACCGCAACAAAGGCTTCAATGCAAGAAACAAATAATATGCTTTGTGGGGAACCCGGACGTCGGAATTCTCCAGGAGCCGAGACGGCGTCCCTGGATGCTCAGTATTTATTGAGGCTCAGACAAAGAAAGGGGGTGAGGCAAAGGCAGGAACCTGAGCTGGGCCTCGGGGAAGTTCGGACTAAAGACTTCTTCAAGCGGTAAATGTTGCCAATTAAGAGGACTGTCCTGCCTCCAAGGCTGACATTGACAGCCAGCGCCAAGTGGCCGCAGCTGGCCTTTGCATAAGCCTGGAGGGTTAGCCCTGTGCTGGGCTGCCTCCTCCGAGGAGTTACCTTGTCTTCAGAGCACTGTGGTCAGCAACGTAACCTTTGCACATCCGATCTCCAGTCCGGAGCAGGGTCCGAGCCACAGGCTCCTGGCCACGCGTGGGTCCCTGTGCTCCAGCTGCTGGAGTCCTACGATTAGAGCGATTCTGCCTGCAGCCAGCCAGGAGGCCTGAGTGCCAGGGGCACCATGGGCAGCCAGCATGGTATCTTTAGCTGCCTTCACTTCCTTTTTTGTTTCTGGAACCTGAAATTTCTCCCTATATATCTTGCTATCTATCATCTGTCCTTCCAGCTGGCCAACCATGAGTGCATCAATTTTTCTGAGTGTATCTATACTGAAAAGTCTGTGATGAGCAACACTTTAAGCTCAGACTCTTGCTTTTATGCTCCAGTTCTGGTTCTTCTCTTTACGTCTATATTTTGGACATTTTATTTGATAACTCTACACTGTAGTTTGTGCGTCACGGCAGTCATAAAGGCTTTCTTTTGGGAGCAGGCTGGAGAGAAGTTTCTGTCACAGTACAAAGCATTGCCCCCCCCAGCTTGCATGCAGTCTCCCCAGTTCGAGAATCTCACATTAGGGTTTCCTGTCCCAGGGCCACCTCCCACACCTGACACCCTGGCTCCTCAGGCTCCCCTTGGCTGGGGCAGCTTACGGTGCTGCTTCTTCCGATCAGCTCGAGGGTGCAGAGTGCCAGCCAGGCGGCTTGCTGCGTCCCTCGGCACTTGGTTTTGTTGGTGCGCTTCTCATAGTTAAACGGCTGCTGTAGGGTTGTGGGAGAAAGTCCACAGAGATGCTCTTCCATCTTTATTTAGCTGTGTCACCAAAGGTGTACACTACAGATGCAATGTGACCCTAGCCACCTGCCTGAGGCTGCACTTAGGACACTGTGGTTTCCAAGACCAGACCTCAGCACGGACAAGGGAGTCTGGTAATGCAGCAGAGGAAGTGCCCGCCGAGGATCAGTTCCTGTTGCCAGCAATGGGTTGGTGCTGACTCATCAGCTGCAACAAGTGTGCCAGACTCGTGTAAAGTGTGCATGGTGAGAAAGTGGGGGTCGGCAGGGAGGAGCCCTTGCGCCGTCTTCCCAGGCCCTGCACAGCCTGGAACTGTGCAGGAGGAAGGCGGCAGTGCTGGCCGGGCAGGTGCGTGGGCCTGTCCTGCACGTAACTGCAGAAGCACCAAACAATGCCCCGGGCTCCGGGTGAGGAACTTCCAGCAGGCTCCGAGACGTGGCCGAGCAGAGAGGTGCACTGGAGAGGGAGCCCCGGCCCCGCACAGCAGGTAGGAGCCCTGCTTCTCCTGGATCGCGCTTGCTTGCACTTACCATGTCAGCTTTCCCTCCCTTCCTTCGGCCCAAGTTCTCTCGGCAGAGCCACCCCCCTCACCTCTTCAGCCGTCAGGTTCCAGGTGATCTCTGAGTGCTGCTTCTGGCTGGTCTCATCCAGCTTTTTGGGCAGGAGGGGCCCAAATGCTCGTCACTGTCACACCAGCTCTAAAGGAGCCACCCAATAACCGGACATAGGAATTTTTAGAAGAGTATAAATAAGCAAACGAAACTACTGGGAAAAATCAGCCCTTGCTCCATATACTTAGCTTCTCACTGCTGTTTCTCCAGCTCTGCTTTGGGTTCTCCTGGCATTCGCAAAGCCGGAGTCAGACGTGGCTTTTGCAACTTACGTTTCTCGCTTCAGTACCCTGCGCTTAAGATTCTGGGCTCTGCATTTTGTTGCACTGCTTTTTGGGACAGGTGCTAGGTAGTTTCAGACAGGCACAAACTCACTGTGTCACCCAGACTGGCCTTAAAGCCACTGCAGTCCTCCAGCCTCAGCCTCCCAAGTGCTAGGGTTACACACGTGTACCACGTGCCAGCTCTGCCACGTTCTTATGCATACTGGCGACTGCTTTCTTGTTGGTAAATAACATTCCATGGTGTGAGCTCTCTCTGTTTACCTACCAAAGAATAACTTGGGGAAGGAAAGGGTCTATGCAGGCCTGAAGACACATGAGCACTCACGAGAAGATTTCTGTGTCTGGGCCACGTGGCAGCACTGTGGCCAACTGTGTAGGAGCGTGCCACACCTTCCTGTACAGCCTTGCCGTCCTACTCCCACTGGCTGAGGACGCGAGCTCCTGGGGCTGCGCATCCACCCCAGTGCCTGAAGGTGCCAGCCCCAGGAGGCGGCCGTTTAGTCAGAGTGCAAGGACATCCTACTGCTAGTCTTACGGTGACTGCGGTGCCATCCTGCATGGGCTGAGAGGCGCCTCACGCATGAGCGGAGCAGAGCTCTGGGTGCGTCTGGATGTCTGATGGGCCCGGAGCACACAGAAGAAAGGCCCGTCTGGACGCTGTGGCTCCAGCAATAGGTTGTGTCCTGCACAGGAAGGGAAGTGGCTCTGCTTTGGGAAAGAACTCTGACTTTACTGCAACCTCTGGACATCAGTCTTTGGTCCTTCAGGTCTCCAGTGTGGACCCTTCAGCTTTCCGACATGGACCCTTTGGCTCTCTGACTTCGACTCCCACCGGGCTTTGAGGTTAGCTCTGAGCTTCCCACTGGACCTTACTGACGACTCCACGGGCAGCCACTGTGCGCTGGCAAAGTGAATACTCCGCAGAAGTTGCTCCTGTGGGCACCGCTCACTGGCCAGAAGACATTTGCGGAGGCTTGAGCATGCCGCCCCACCCTGGACTTTGGGGTAACTAGGGTCAGCACAATGCCCTGGGCCGCACGCGGACTCCTTATTGAAGCAGGCGGCACCACAGCTGCCAGACGCCTTTCTAAGCCTCAGTATAAGCTTGGAGAATCTACAAAAAGACTGTCAAGTGGTTTTCATCAGCAACTGCAGGGCTCTCCTGAGAGTAGTAGAATTTAGGTTTAGTGTTCTAGCAACAGAAGTCCTCAAGGCAAAGCGGCGTATTGTCTAGGTTTCAAAGTCAAACAGGGGTGCACATTCCTTATGTGGAAGGAATGTGGAAGAAATGCTTGGCCCCCTCACCTGCTGCTGGTATAGCGCCTAAGCAGGGGCGAGGGGAATGCTGTGGGGAGCAAAAGGAAAAACAAAGAAGTCACTGATTCCCGGAACTGAACCTACTCAGCCCTCTTTGTAGTTTTCTGGGGTGAATGAAGAGGTGAACGTTTCCTGCTATAGTAAGACAGATCAAGAGCAGGGGGGAGGCTACAGAGCCCACCAGAATGCGCTGTCCACGGCGGTCAACACTTGCTCCTCATCCAAGTCAAAGGACACAAGTCCTGATGGCCTCAGACTCTCACAGACACAGAAAGCAACAGCGGGGGTCAGCCACTGATGTGCCTGGGGACATCTGTCACAGACTTTAACCAATGTGATTTATTCAGGAAACCAGATGTGAGTGCGTAGAGAGCCATTCAGAGCTTGGCCTCTGACATAGTCCTGCGGAGCTTAGAGAATGTGCAAAGCAGAGCTTCATGGGGATGCGTCCCCACAGGTCCCCTAGGGGTTGTTAGGCCTATGGTTTACATGAAAGAAAGCATACAATTAATCACCTGGGGTCTGGACGTAACTTAATCAAGTGCATAAAGTTCTTTCAGATGAGATTGGGCACATTCAGGGTGGTATGGTGTAGACATAAAGTTCTTTCAGAGATTGACTCCTTGCCTGCTACCTTGTAGACCCGCAGAAAGGGACAAGCCAAAGCCAGGGACATTCAACAATAACGAGGAAGCTTCGAGTCAAGATCTTGAGGCAACGAGAAAGTACCCCAAGAGCTGAGAGCTTCGGTGGAGCAGAAATAGTCAGAGCAGAAGGAACAGTGGTTGACTGAGCTCCCAGGACGCTCCTAGCTTGTGCTGCATACCCACATCAGTCAGAATTGCTTCTTGCTTATAGATGGAGGACACACCTGTTAATCCTGCATAACGGTGGCTTATGTAATCGCTCACGTATAGATAAAGGCCACTGGTCTTGCCTTGGGTTGAAGAGACATGCTCTCCTCCCTCCTACCCCACCCCGTTTCTCCGAGTCCCTCTTCTTTGTGGCCTGCTCGCCCCTTCCTCAGGTCACTGTTCCCTGGAAGCTGAGGCTGGACCTCAGCAAGCGTGGTTGTCCCAAAGGCCTGAAGCCGCAAAATCTGCTGGGAGACAACATAGAGGGGAATAATAGAAAGCAAAAGTGAACCAACCAGGGCACCAGGAAATTTGCCGTCCATCTTGATTAGCACCCACGCATGCAAACATTTTAAAAGCAGGTGGATCAAAAGCTGAAAATGGAGAAGAGACTTTGACCCTGAGCCCTGGCACAATGGGGGTGCAGGAGAGCAGTCTACTTGCTGTGTCTGAAGTAAGATCAAAACTAATTTCTTATATATGCACTCTCAGAATTAGTTCTGAGACCACTGAGCTATTCAGGGTATCTTTGAAGAAAGTCACTGGGTCTGTCTTCAGATTGGGTAGCCTACTTTGGAGCCAAGTACTTGTACAGCAGAAGAAAAAGCCAGTGCGTGCAGGCAGCATTTTAGTGGGGATTTCATGACCACAAAACCCCAGAAAATCGAATTCATGGTTCACATGGCAATGGTAACCACGTCACACTGCACGTTATAGTAATCACGGTGGTGAACACTAGTTACACTTGGAACCAATTTGGGGTTGAAACTATCTTCTATAGCTTGCAATAATTTTCAGGAACATTCTCTTTTGGGACTCTAACTCTTGCAGTTTGTCTCTATTGTTTACAAATCACACTGAAAGTCTGAGGAAAAATGGTTGAAAAAGCCCGGTGGAAGGGAAGCCTCAACTTGGCTTTCTTTTGCAACTGTTTCCAGCTGTTGCAGCAGAGCAGCGACCTGGCCGATTTCCCAAGAGCCGGGATTCATTTCTGTTTTCAAAGCTGGGAGCTCAGCATCCAGGCTCAGGGCTCTAGTGGGAGCTTTTCTGCCCTGTCAACCCGCAGCAGCTGGCAGAGGCATGAGGGGCCAGAGCGGGAGGGAAGGCGGAAAGGTCGCGCCCTTTCTCTGCGCCTTCATAGGAGGCTCCAGAGCCCGACCCTGGCCACGCTGGATCTCATCCCAGTGGTGAGAAGTGGCCAGCTCTGCGACCCCGAGAGAGGTTTCCAGCATTGAACTGGGGGCACAGTCAGTCCACAGCAGACTCTCCTTGTATGCATGAAATACACATAACGTTGTGTTTACTCCTTCTCCACACAGCGTGTGGGGCAGTGTAAAGTGGTTAAGAGGCCCTCCTAGCTGAGTTTACATAGGGCAAGAAATGGGCATATGCAGCCTCTGCCCCCAGACTCGGGGCTGCAGCAGTGAGTCTATAGGACTTTGTTGAGCCAAGGAACAATGGAAGATGATAACAGTCCGGGGTTAGGGCCCTGGTTGGAGTTCCGGGAGGAGCACCGTGATTTCAGCTAAGATATATCTGGAGAAGCCGGCTCCTGCCTTTGGGCAGGTGGCCCTGGCAGTGACCGTCAGTTCCATGGTTAGTCTGATCTGGTAAGGTCACGGACATGGTTTGTCACTACTCCATCTCTTCCTCCCCACAAGAGTATCAGACGTGTGTGGATGTCCACCTTTCTCCAGGGATGCTGGGTGACCCAGCCCCAGCCCCAGCTCCAGGGCTTCAGCTCAACCCTTCCAACACATCCTGTCCCCTAGCTCTGTGGATTCTAGCCATGAGCAAGCTGCCCCGTGTCCTCTGAGGCTAGGAGGTCTGTCTTCGGACAGGGCCAGGAGTCCAAGGTGTGGGTCCTGGTGGGAGGGGCTCTGGCTCTGCACTGGACACTACCAGGTGCAGCTGGGCTGCCTGGAAGTCCAGGCTGAGTACCCAGCCCACACCAGGGATATGGGAAGATGGGGGAGACATGGGGGTGACATGGGGAGACACGGGGGTGCTATGGGGAGACACAGGCGCAGAGCACTCCCCACACAGCGTTCTGAAACCTCATTCCCCTGAGACCTCTCCATGGACAGTCCACTGCTGATGCTTAAGTCTGTTGAGGTGCCACCTTCCTTGGCTGCTGAGGATGCTTTCTGACCCCCAGGCCACTGTACTCTGGGTTTGTCTAACAAATCAGAGCGCCTCATCCTCCAGCAGGTGTGTGTACGATGCCATGTACAAAAAGGCACAGGTTGGACCTGAGACAGCATGCTCATTTTCACCTCTGACCCACGGCATGCCAGAGTGGGGGGCACCAGCCAGCAAGAGGACCTTCATGCTTGAAAGAGTGAGCCTCACTGGGTGACATCCCGAGCTCCACGGACTCAGCCATGGTGCCGGGCGGGAGCTCCCGGGGGGTGTTGGGGTTGTTTCCCATTTGGGGCCACCCGTGGAGAACTGCTTCCCTTTCCTGGCGAAGGCTGACTATGAGCGGCGGGCCGTGTTCTCGGTCTGCGGTGGGCTTCATGGCAGCGCCGGGCGGCTCCCGAGGGTCGCCTCTTCTGCACTTGCCCACAGCCAGGCGCGAGAGGTCGGGCTGGTCCTGTTTGTCCACGCTTGGAACTCTCAGTACTGCATGCTTCTGGCGCTCTAATGAATATATAGAAGCATCAGACTGCGGTTTATAGCTGCATTTCCCAAATCCATATTGATATCAAACTTACATTTAATTATAAATTTGTTTTGAATTTCAGTTTCTGCTTCTGTATTGCTAGCATATAGACTGCAGTTGGGTGCTTCGTCTTTTGCTTTGGTGCACTATCTCGTTCATTTTTAAGTCCAAATGGAGTCATTATTCTCTCACCTATTCAGTGATATATCAGGGTTACCTCCAACTACTCTACTCTCCTTTCCTTCTGTATCAGAAAATTTCCTTGTAGAATTTTTTCTCTTCTGGTTGAAGTATAGTTTTTATTAAGAATCTGTTGTACTTGACTCAAAATTTATTTGGCCAAAAAAATCCTCATTTAGTCAGTTTCTGACACATGTGTAATCAGTTTGCAATGATCTTACAGTGGACATAAAATCCAAGAACTTTCTCTTTTTAATAAAGCTTTACAGTGGTGTTCATATATCGCACACCAAATTTCACAAAGTGGTTGTGTGCAGCTTGAAGGACAGTAAGGAAATGACCGCGTGAAGTGTTACCCAAGGAAGACACTAAAGCACGCCGCAGCCCGGAGTCCTGTGGACGCCTCTGCAGTGGCTGTCTCTCGCCAACTAGCAGATCCACCCGAAACTTAATGCCTTGAGAACAAGA
The DNA here is from genome assembly GCA_004027915.1 of Capromys pilorides. NCBI lineage: Eukaryota > Metazoa > Chordata > Mammalia > Rodentia > Capromyidae > Capromys > Capromys pilorides. The sequence continues at coordinate 19,352 of PVKN010011905.1, forward strand.
GCAGTCAATGGATCTGGAGTGTCACTGCCACTGTGTGGCTCTGTGGGCCAGGCTGCATCACGCGGAGCAACCAGGCCAGGGCTATAGGGGCAGGAGAGGCCAGGAGAGGCCCAGCCCCATGGCATGACACCGGGACCAGGTTGTCGGGGGCCCCTGCCAGCTGTGCCACAAGTCAGACTCACTGCCAGGTTCAAGTTCCAGGGTCAGAGAAAGCTCAGCCTCACACTCCCTGCACTGTTCCCAGCCCCTCCCCCGTCCACCACATTTGACAGAAGCCCCCGACCACCCCAGCATCCTGTGACGCACATCCACACTGAGATTTCAATAGTGGAGATGTGGGCTCTTCACGGGGCAGAGGAACCTTTCCAGGTTTGCAAGTTGTAAGAATTTCTCATTCATAGGTGACAACATAGCTATACACATTTGATGCACTTTGAACTTCATTTATATGAAATTAGGTACAGGGCTCTGTAATGTTTTTTAACTTTTAATATTTTAAACATGATTGCTGGGCTTTGCTCTATGTTGCCTTTATTTATTTATTTATTTGTTTGTTTGTTTGTTTGTTTTGTGTTTAGTACAGTACAGGATCTACAGGGTCTCACTGCACAGATCTGACTTGTAGTGATTCTCCTGTTTTCACCTTCCCCAGTGCTGGGAGTACCCGCGCGCACTACCAAGCACTGCCTCAATCTCTGTCTCAGTGCACCCCAGCGTGGGGCCAGCATGGCTCTTTATTTTTAGATTGCATTCCATCTTATAGATATATTTATTTATCTTTTTTATTATTGATGGACGTTTCGGCCATTTCTGGTTTGTTATATTCCTGCTCTTCATGATTTATGATCTTTTCGGATGAGTTTTAAAGGAAGAAGCTTGGATTCAGCCTGGGACTCACTGTCTGCACTGTATCTTATTTAAGGCACTCTTTGATGCCTTGAAGCCTCATGGCCGTGCCTCTGCCACCCCCAGCCTCACAGAGACCAGGATGTACCTGTGCTCCCCTGTGCCGCAGGCTGGGACGCTGCGTGGACGCCACTGTTTCTCAGGGACCTGGACGCTTTCCTTGGAACAGTTCCCCTTTTCTGCTACAAACGCGGCAGCTTCTACAGGACACATGTGGTCACGTCCCGCTGTGTACGCAGTGCACGGAGTACCGTGCTGCGCTCGCTTCTGCTGAGATTTCTTCTGCCTGCCTTGCCCATTTCCTCTCGTTCTTTCTTCAGTGCGTCAGGCGTCTGACCAGGCACCTCTTCTGGCACCAGGCACTGAGGGCAACTGAGTGGTCACCACGCTTGTGGGTTCTACAACCGTGGATCCTACTGACCACAGGCCACAGCCCTTAACACACCTGCGTGTGCGCTGAGTGTGCACAGACACCTTGCTGTTCTCCAGGCGACACAGTACTGCACCATCTACAGGGCCTTCACGTTGCGCTAGGGACCCCAGGGAACCCCGAGAGGAGCAGGTGCTGCCGCTCAGGGCGATCACTGATAATCAATACACTCTGCATTCCAAGAGCCAGAGAAAAGGATTTTGAGTGGTTTTGTGCTAAAGTAATGCTAGACATTGTGGTGATAGATGCAGCCTGGCTGGCATTTAGGGAAACGGAGAGTCATGAAGGGGCCCAGGGACAGCTGTGGTCTGTTGCTGAAAGTCCCAGACAACTATGACTCCGGGTAATGGATAGCAACTTTACCTGTGGGCTTTCCGTTTCTTGCTTTCTCCCTTAGAGTGCTGATGGTTGACTCCTGTGTGAAACTGATGATGGGGAAAGGATGGAGGCTGGTGGGGATCTTGGTCACATTTGTGACTGAGCACATGGTCCTCCTTTGCTTTAATGATTACGCACAAGATCGCGCTCACTACCCAAAATAAAAC
>PVKN010011906.1:0-21319 GCA_004027915.1 Capromys pilorides
CACCTTTTTAGTTTCCACATGAGAACATACAGTGTCTTCTCTGTGCCTGAGTTATTTCACTTAATATAATGTTCTTCAGTACTATGTTGCAAGTGAACTTTTTACAACTAAATAACTCTACTGTATGTCATTTTTCAGTCCATTCATCTATCAATTGACACCCAGGTTGATGTCTATTGTAAATGTCTTTGACATACTGATTTCATTTCCTTTAACTATATACCCAGTAGTGCAGCATAGATCATGTGGCAGTTTCATAAGAAATTTACAGTTTTTCATAATGGCTGTACTAACTTAATTTCCACCAACGGAGCATGAGTGTTCCCATTTCACTGCAGCTGCACCATCACTGATTGTCCTTTTAATAATAGCTGCTCTCACTAGAACAAGATTATATCTCATTGTGATTTTCATTTGCATTTCCCTCATTTTGTTTTTTTTTACCCTGGAATCAAACTTAGTATACCTCACACTTTGCTAGGCAGGAGCTATACCCCTGGCCTCACCCTCATAGTTTTCTGTGGGGGGAGGGGTCATTTATATATCTTCTTTTGTGAAGTATATATTCAGGTCACCTTCCCATTTTAATTTTTTAATTCTTTATTCTGGATTTACTTGCTTGCCAAGTCAGTAGTTCAAAAACATTTTCCCCTTCTACAGGTGGACTCTTCACTGGGGTTTCCTTTGCTGTGGAGATGCTTTTTAGTTTAATGTAATTGCTTCTCAGTTTTGTTGCACCATGTTTTTGGGGCCAGAGTCAAAATAAATCTTTGTCCAGACCAGTGTGCTGCAGCATGTTTTCCTCTAGCAGTTTCAAGAGCTAACTTAATTCTTTGATCCATTTTGGGTTGGCTTTATATAAGTTGAGCAATGGAGGCCTAGTTTAGATCTTCTGCATATGGATATCCAATCTTCCCACCACCATTTATTGAAGACTTTCACTTTCCTGTATGTTCTGTGTGTTTTTAAAAAAATCAATTAGCTCTAGATGTGTGGATTTATTTCCAGGTCCTCTATTTGTTTCATTGGTCTGCGTATCTGTTTTTATGTGCTTGAGGTTTTGTAACTTAGCCAGCACTTAATTCCTTTCAGCAGCAGACCTATGGACCTACATAGTACAGGGTAAAGAGCCAGTACTCCAAGAGCACGCTTCACACCACTGCCACGCACTGAGGCCTTAGAGCTCCAGGGTGATACTCTGTAGGTTCTTCACATCATCACTGCCCCTGGAGACCCTGGTGGGACATTAAGTCATAAAGTCTAGCAAAGTATTAGGTATGGAGCCTACAAGAACAACACTTGCTTTTTGCTTTTATGTTGTCTTGGTGTTATTCAAGGTGAGAATTCTGGTTTTAACTCAGCAGCCCTTAGTAGTTGCTGGGGCGTTCAGTAAGCAGTCCGCATGAGTTTCCCACCTTCCACAGCTCAGATTCAACTTGTTTATCTGCTTTGAGTGAGGATGTTTCAGAAAAAATATATTGATCAAAACGACTTGAAACAGGCTGTTCTCAAGGAACAGAATAAAGTATGCTGACAAGAGGGAGCGGGGTGGCTGTGGCTTACAAGCCAAATCCAATCCCATTTTTGCAGGATAGATTCCCAATTTAAGAAGTTGCAAAAAACATTAAAGAGTACTTCTAGGTGTGTCTGATACCAAGAATTTGTGATCTTCCATGTCCTTTATGGGGGAAGGTATAATATGAAGGATGACAGAGTGATTGGTTCAAGTATTGAACTGATGCTTCCCCCCAAAGTATCCTCTAATTTCCTATAAGACAAGTAAGGGGACAGCCAAATAGTTCAGCAGATTAAAGCACCTGCTTAAGCAGAGGCAGGGATGGGGGTTCGATCCCTGGCATGCTGTGTCAGCCCCACCCCTGGGCAAGCTGAGAAGGCAGTTGAGACTGAGTGTGGTGGCATGAGCCTGTAATCCCAGCGTTTGGGAGGGTGAGACAGGAGGATCACTACAAGTCCAAGATGCATAGTGAGACCCCGTACCAAAAATGTATTTTTTTAAAATCTCATAAGCAAAGCTGAGCAGGACCCAGGGTCAAGCAGCAGTAAGGGGCACTCTGCATAAGAGTGGTGGGCAGTGGGGGGTGGGGAGCACTTGTGTGGCTGCTCCAGGGCCTCAAGAGCTCTTTATGGGAGGTTCCTGTGCACTGCACCCCATACTGGATGCAAGTCACCCTGCCACCTTGAAGTTACAACTCAAAGCATTTCTAGACCATTCCATGGATTCTGAGAATAGATAGAAGTGTTTTGATTGACAGTGACAACGATGCATTTTTAGCAGAGAAGTGGCTATTCAGTATGAATTGTGTGAGCTCTGCCATCTTCTGTCCTCTTAAGAAGTCTGTTTTGGTTCCTCCCATGTTCTCTTGCACTAGGATCTTTAGGATTATATTCAGGAAGAAACTCAGCATATTAGCTCCTTTGCTGCTTTTGATTACCCAGCATTTTTCTGAACCCTTAGCATAGGCTGAAGTAGTTGGCATCATCATTTTTTTCAGTTAGTCTCAGCTCTGCAAGATGGATACTGTTCTTCTCACCTTGCTTAAGAATTGTGAAAATGCCTGAGGAGTTGCTGTGCACCAGTTCCAGCGGTCAGATTGTGTGGAGGTGCAGGAGCCTGAGTGGGAAGGGAGAACATTCAAATACAGGAACTTCTCTTTATGTAAAAAGTAGGTCTCTTAAAAGTTACCATTTGACCTTCACTTGAAAGTCCATTCAGAAGCAGTTTTCAAAGTCTAACCTATAGGCTGTAGTGGGCTGTAATATAAACAGCCCACTCTGCCCTACTCTCACAAGAGGCATTGGGTAGTTTAAAGGCTTTTTAGTTTTCTGTTGTTCTCAGATATGTATGTGGGCTCTTTGAGACTGATACACCTGCCTTTTCCATTGTGTTTAAAATAATCTGAACACTTGGGATTTCGTCCCCAGATTAGTGGAGCTAATGAGAGCACCATTTTCTTATTTACTACAAGAAAGTTTACGTCCCCTTCCAAGAAAGCCTATTATTTCAAGCTCTTGATACAAACTCCCAGATGTTTACACTCCATTTGTACTTAGCTACCTAAGTGCAACTGACAGTTGTCTTGTCCCTTGCTCCCCACACCTTATAATGGGTTAATGACTATTGTCATTGAGCAGAACAAGATCCCTATACATTTATACTCAATTAAAACATAAAAGTAGCTATGTGCAATGGCACACACCTGTAATTCCAGCACTGAGGGGATGCCAAGGCAGGAGAATCACAAATTCAAGCCCTACCTGGGCAGTTTAGTGAGACCCTGTGTCAAAAAAATTAAAGGAGCTGGGGAGATAGCTCTGTGACACAAGTGCCTGCCTGGCAAGTGTAAGGTTGTGAGTTCGAACCCCAGTCCCACAAAAAAAAAAAAAAAAAAAAAATTAAAGGTTGAAAATGCAGTTAAGTGGTAGAGTAACCCTGTTACTCTAAAAAAAAGAGGGAGAAAACATATCAGAAGTCACAGAAAGATTTGTTATTCCCCTTTCCAACTTCACTCTTTGGCCCCTACTCTCTAAAAGGTCAAAGAATTCCCTGAATTCCATTGGCAACACATAAGACTGTCCTCTGCCAGGAAGAATTGTAAGGATAGCACTTTGCCCTGATGACAGGGTACTAATACGGCCTCCTCAAGGGAGTCGGCATTGTCTGCAGATACACAGCTTCCTCTTCTGACATGCGTTGCAGCTGTGGTAGGAAACCAGGGAGCTTATTAACACAGCTGATAAAGGCACCAGAAGCTAACACACAAGCTTAACAAAAGAAATAGATTTTTTAGAAGACAAAAAAAAACCCTGTTGAGTGTATCCACACTCACCTCTGCCCATCCCTTCTTCATGTGAATATTCCAACACTATAGGGGTTAAGCTTGGCCTCGCTAACCTTTTTAAGGTCATTTGCTTAAGATCCACAGGCATTCCCTAATATGTTCACAGACCATTTATGTGAAATGTCAATTCTCCCAGCCAGTGATAAGTAAGAGCTGGCAGTTGGGCCACCATCCTAATCCAAGCATACAGTTTTATTTTCATTTTTGAACATTATACCCTGGTGGCACATGCCTGTAATCCCAGCACTTGGGAGGCTGAGGCAGGAGGATCGGTGTGAGTTCAAGACCAGCCTGGGCTACAAAAGTGAGCTGAAGGCCAGCCTGAACTGCATAGCAAGACCCTGTCAAAAAGACAAAAAAAAAAAAAAAAAAAAAAAAAAAAAAAAAAAAAAAAAAAAAAAAGCCCCAAAGGATGTGAGTGTGCCCTGTCCTATCTCCTCAGTCAGATATCAGTCACCAGAAAACCACATCTGCACACCATTTTAACTAAGTTATGCATTCTCCAGTGCAACATAAGCCTAGGAGCATCATTGTTGGGGCCAGGGGGAGGAGGACTGAACTACTGACAGTCTTACTTTGAGCAAAATGGTGTACCTTTTATATTTATATACCTGTTAGTTTTGAAGGATGTCCTTGGGAGGATCTCGAAGCAGTCTGGTGAACTGGAGAGCCATGCAGATCGGCTTTATGACTCTATCTTAACCTCTCTGGACATGCTGGCTGGCTGTAGCCTCATCCCTGACAGTAAGCCAGTGACAGCTATGGAGCCCCCATGTGCAGGGGTTTAACCAGGTAAGTACAGGAACCCAAGAAGGAAGTTTGCCCTTCAGCCCCAGTGCTGCTTACGGCACAGAGCTCCTGCTTTGACAGATGACTGTCGCACGTAGAAGCATGCTAAGCATGCTTATACGAATGAGGTACTGGAGGAAGATCACAAGTGGGACAGAAGGACTCCTGACCATTAAGGTCTTCCTCGATGGTGGAAACTCACTTTTGTGCCTGCCTTTGTTTTCACCCCTGCTGCCCGCTGAATGTGTACCTTGTTGCTTCTATCTCCCTAACTAACCATGCTTCATGTCTACACATGTGCACTTCTCCGATATCACCAGGCTGCCCAGCCTGCAGGGTGTTGTTTATTTAGTGCCTCATCACCAAGTATCTAATAGCACTAAGTGTCCACAAAACCCTGTTACTGCTAATGAGCCCTACGCACAGAGAGTCTGTTTATTTCCTACACCACTCATTTGAAAAAAAGCTAGGATAGGAGACATGGATACTATACCCATGGAGACTCAACAAGTAATACAAATTCAAAGGTAATGGTAGGAAATGGGCTAAGAGAGGTGTTGCCACTGTCTGTTATGGTTTATGTCTAGTTGTCCTCCCAAGTCCTCATGCAATCATGAGGCGGGAACTTCTAGAATTTGAGACTTGACTCATGAGTCACTGGGATTATGTGTTTTAGTACTGATGGGATATGAGTCTTGAGTCCTTCTGGGAGTTTGGGAGTGGCCTAAGGCGGACAGGCTGAGGCAAAGAACCTGAATGCAATATAAAGAGAGACAGACTCATGCTGCTCTCTGCTGCCCTGGTTGGTTGCCTCTGTCACGACTGTTGCTGTTCCACCGCCATGAACTGGATGCTCTCTGCCCTGTTCCAGTCAGCCTTAGGCCAACCAAATATGGACTGAAACCTCCAGTAACTGTAAATAACTTTCCCTCCTTCATTTTGTGTCAAGTATTTGTCCCAGCAACAAGTAAAAAGTAACTAAGACACTGTCCAATAGTTCCACAATTCTGCTGTACTTTTTCTGGAGTTCTGTAACTGAATGTTTGTAAAGCTCAGATTTCTCAGGTACAAATTCACTGCAGCAGCCAGATACAGTGGCATGTGCTCATGATCCTAGCACTGGAGAGGCTAAGGCAGAAAAGTACACAACTTCGAGGCCAGCTGTGCTACTCACTCTATTCAAAAAAAGGAAAAAAAAAAAACAAAAAAAACCTGAAGTATTTGGAGAGTGGAGAGTTCTTCTATTTTCATTTCAGCAATTAGGTAGTCTTAGTTTTGAAATGAATGCAAGTGATTATCGTTATTTCTTCCTTTGCAACATTTGCACTCTCTCTTTCAGACATCTTCAGCAAAGCTGCAGTGGCCAGTTGTCCTTGGGTAGAAAGAAGTTTTTAAGAAGTCCTGACAAGAACCACTTAACAGTTAATTAAGGGGAAAGGTTTTATATACTAGCTTTAAAATGCCTTTCTCTTATAGAAGTAAGGGCTCTTGAGTTACTTTCTATTTACAATGAATCCTTCCAGACTGAAAATTTTCTTTTTGGTGCTTCTCTATAAAAGCATGTGGCTTTGTAATTTTTGACAAAATAGTAACATTTACTTGACTTCCCTCATTTAAAAAGAACTGTGGACAAACCTAACTCTTCCACTTGTTGAGGTCACTGACAGACTGCTTTGAGAAAGAAGACCCTAAACAGTATTTGATATGCTTAGGCATAAAAGGAGATCCATGAAACTGAAAAAAGCAATTGGTTGGCCAAAACCCTTGGCTCTTACAAGAGACTTTTGCCAGAGGTCTGCAGAAGAAAACCAGTAAGAGAGTAGAACCTCTACAAACTACTCTGGGCACAGGTGATACCTTAGCTGTCTTCCTGGCTAAAGTCTCCATCTTCCTGCCTAGCCGATCCCTTGAAAGGGGAGATGGAAAACTGCTGTGGTGCTTCAGCTAGGTAACCAAGCTTAAAGGTGATTCTGGGAAAATTCATCAGTTCCTATTGCATTCCCTTGGAATAGCACTGCATAAGGCCAGGGAAGAGAATAGATAGGGTAAACAGAAACAAGCTGTCAAGAACAAAGAATTCTTGGTGCTCTATTTGGATTTTAAACAAATAACAAAAGTAAGCACAATACAATAGTATCTGAAGTTCTATTAAATAAGATTTTTCTGCTTCAAAATTTAAAACAGTGGAAATAGCTATTAAATTCTAATATTTAAAAACTGGCTATTCAACAGTAGCTACACATACAGTATTTCAGATACCTACTACTACTATAGTAGCGTAACGTGGCTTTATCATAAATTTAAAGACACATTCAGAATTAAACCTTTATAATTCTGCCATCTCATATTAATCTTGATTGTATAAGATCTTAAGACAAGAAACATCTCCCTGACAACTACACACACACACACAGCACAGAATTGGTTAAAAAGTCAGATGCATGTAATGTATTCTTAAAGTGATACACTTCACCTCTTTGATGTGGCTATAAACTGGAATATGTGTTTTCACTGAGTATGTTCGAGCAACTCTTAGGAATTAAATCCATTTGATAAGCATGAAAATGGCATTTTTGAACATAACCTTATGAAAACAAACTGGCTATTATATATCAACTGAATACAGAATGTGGTACTTATTATTGTTCACTGTAATAATCTTCAAATGACAGGGATTAAATTATTTTGGACCACTCCTTTTCCCAAAAAAGTGCTATCTTATCTAGAGATGACTTAAAACACTTTTTTGTTCAAGCTGGGTGTGGTGGCTCACGCCTGTAATCTCAGCACTTGGGAGGCTGAGGCAGGAGGATCAGTGCATGTTTGAGACCAGCCTGGGCTACAACAGTGAGCTCAAGGCCAGCCTGAACTGCATAGCGAGACCCTGTCTCAAAAAGACAAAAAAAATTACACATACACACACACATATACACTTTTGTTCATCTTGTTTGAAATATAGTATGACTAAAGAGTGCTCTCTAATGTGGCTATAAATGCCACAGGAACATTAACATGACTGTTCCTTACATGCTCAGTTATTTAGAATTTGATACCTCTTAAAACTCAAGCTGAAGTTGTTTCAACCTAAGAAGATATGCCTGGTGTGGTGGCACACCCTGTAATCCCATCACTGGGAGGGAGGCTGAGGCAGCAGAGAGGATTATTGGGAGTTGCAGGCCCACCTGGGCTACAAAAGTGAGTTCAATGCCAGTTTGAACTGCATAGAGTACCCTGTCTCAAAAAGACAACACTTAAGATGCTGCCAGTAGCATTTCCATCAGTAAATATTGCTAGATTAGACTTAAGTAGCCAGGGAGGTTGGCATGTTGTGTTGCTATACAATAAAATTTCTTAGTATTTTTTAATGGAATTTGTGTCTAGCGAAGTGGCAAAACTATACCAATTTCAAGACTTAGTTTTTGTTATATATACTTGGATAAGCTTCAACAAATATGACTATTACAATATGGGGCAGTTTTTGAAATGTGGGAACATGAAGGGTTGATGTAAGACACTGTGGAAAGGTTACACATGCTAAAAGAAAACTCTTGTATCCAAGGTCATAGAATAGGAAGTTAGAGCTCAGGCCATTATGGCTGCCCTTCTATAAGGATTTCCCCAAAGTTGCCCATGCTTTAAACTTTCTTCACTATGTAAGCTAAATTATGGCAGGCACTTATAACAAGACAGGTGATAATTCCCTTTATTATGTGAACTTATTAAAAGGCTTTGAAATGTCTATACTTGAAAATGGGGTTAGAAGTATATTTTTTTTTCAAAAATGGATTTATTGGAATATACATAAAAATAGTGAAGCATGCTGAAATGTGTTAAGTCCTAATTTTGACTGCCATGAGGAAAAGATTTTTCAAACTATGTAAATATGCTTACATATCAAAATAATTCATGCAATATTTTGTGATAACATGCCAGTAATCTTGAGTTTGAACTGTTTTTGCTGTATAATTCTGAAATGCACAGCATCGCTCTAATATTTTGTACCATTTAACTACTTTAGAAAAGTTTGAATTCTTTCCCCCCTTTATATACTGTATTAATAAGGGAAAAAACTTTAAAGCATTAAAAAATAGCTACTGTACCTTCGGGAATTTGTCAGTTGCCTTATATAAGGATAAACAGATCCAACAAGCACGTCTATAATACAAAGTAAACTATGATTTTTATTGTGAAATTCTCATAGGTGGAAAATTAAACTGATTATTTATTCTGTTCATTTTACAATGATCTTACCACTTATTTTTGTACCATGTATTTCAAATGCCTGTTTAGTGAAAACTAATAAAAAAAAAAAAAAAAATCTGTAACTTTTGGCTTCTTAAATTTTCTCTTTAAGGACCCCCTAAAAATATGTTGCTAACAGCCATATCTCAAGGACCCATGTCAAGAATGTTTTGGCTGCTACTTTATCCAAAGGAAATAACCTCTGATCTCTGCCACTTCAAAATGCCAGTGTCAGCAACAAGTTGTTTCCCACAATAAAATAAAAAACCCCAGGATTCTGAAAGTCCTATTTAACAAAATTTTCACACAACGAAGAATTTTGCTAAAATATTTATCCTTCATTTACCATTCCCACCTAGCAGTCATGTTCTGGGTAATTTTCAGGGATATAATGTTGAAAATTTAGGCAATCAAGTTTCCTACTTTATGCTGTGCTGGAGACCCCAGGCCATGCCACATGTTAGGCAAGCACTCTACTACTAAAGTATCCCCAGTCCCATATTTCCTGCTTTCTACTTTAATGTGTAAACTCTCCAACATGAATTCTACCCTTATGAAATGAAGCAACTGACATCTTGACTCAGACCATGGATGAAATATTAACACACTAAGACTGCCGGTCAGGGTATGCTCCTACTTCTATCACAGATGAATTAATAAAAATGTTGACTGTGAAGACATTTCAAATGGCTTTAGAGAAAGATAATGGAAGTACATATTCTAAACTTGCTTTCCATACATTTTGAGCTCCTTAAACCACTGAAGTTCGTTAAATCCCTAACATGACACCTCCCTAACCTAGGTCTCTTATCAGGTCTATAATTAGAAAGCAAATACTGGCTACTGTCTCATTGGTCTACTATTTATTCCCTGGCTGCACACACAAATGGCTGCTTTGAGTATAATGAAAGCTTCTATTATCCTTTAACCATAAGAATTAAAATACTTATCACCATACAGTTTGATATTACTTCCAATAAGTACAATATTTATTAAACATATCTTCAGTTGTTTTGTTACATAGTGTGCAACAAATTACAATATTCTGCAGCCACAAATTATATGCAGAGTTTGAAGAAACTATTAATCACATAGTGTACTCTTTCCATTTATAACTCTACAAGGAAGAACTAGCAAATCAGGTCTTACATATAACATCTCACTAAACTTTATGCATGGAAAGTGACAGACACTGGTTGTGCTGTTTGATACAAAATGGCTGAACTTCATCTTCAGAAGACTAAACCTGACATCTAAACATGCCAATATAAACATCAAAACAAAATATATTCTAACCAACCACGGGAAACAGTCTGGTATCAGGAAAGCAACAAGGATTACACACATTATTTTATAAACCAGCACACAAAGGTTTAAAACAGTTCTGAAAATGAAGTTAGCTGTCTTGAGTCAAGGGAATAAAAAAAAAGTCAGTATTGACCATTTACAATCTCTGACCTTTGTGGAGACGGTAAGAATCTGTTGTAGTGCAGCTACATACAGTACAATTCAGGCAATTTGTTTTTATCACTTGGGTTCAGATTGCAAATTCATTGCTGTGAGAAAAAGACGGAGGCAAATTTTAGCAGCAGCCTCCACCTGACTGCTTGACCGGAGTGCTCTGAATTTTAACATTGGACTTCTCTGCGCCACCAGCTGTTGCTCCAGGGCCCATTCGTTTTTTAATCTCAGCTGCCATCGTCATGAAAGACTGTTCTACATTCGTTGCATTCTTAGCACTGGTTTCCAAAAATGGAATTCCAAGGGAATCAGCAAATTCCTACAAGAATAATAAAGCATAATGAACATTGAAAAATCTTTCACTGAGTCCATTTCTAATTTGCATTTCAGTCCATCTGAAATACAAGAAAGAAAGGATGGTAGCCACATAGTATATGAAGTATCACTGTCAAAGTAATGTCGCACAAAAGGTATTCTAGCACACGTATTTTTAAGTTACAATGGTTGTGGCCATCCATAATAGGGTTCCATATCAATTCAGAATTATAACACCTTCAAAGTCAATATAAAGGGCCGGGGAGATAGCTCAGGGGCACAAGGGCCGGCCTGGCAAGAGCAAAGTCCTGAGTTCAATCCCTGGTTCCACCAAAAATTAAAAAAAATAAAAAAAAATTTTTCAATATAAAAAAACATCAAATGTACCTTTGCTGTTGTGTAGTCTACTACTTTCTTTGTAGTCAGATCACATTTGTTCCCTACCAACAACTTGTTGACGTTTTCACTGGCATAACGATCTATTTCCTGAAGCCACTGTTTGACATTATTGAAGGACTCCTAAAAAATAAGATATTTTTCAAGTAATAATACAGTTCTGGACCCACATGCTCTAATGATCAAGTGATACACAGAAGCACCCAAACAGCCAATGAGAAGACTAAAAACTTATATACAACAGGGCCAGGGATATAGTTCAGGGCAAAAGCGCCTGCCTGACAATCGCCAGTTCCTGAGTTTAATTCCCAGTAACATAAAATAGAAAAAGAAAAGAAAAATTATGTGCAACACAAGGAAAGAAGTGACATTATTAAATGAGTAATAAAGTAGAACTTGAAGATGAAATGTGAAGACAGAAAGGAAAACACAGCTTAATATTTTTGTTTAGGTTTGGTTTTCTGTGAAATAGGGTCCCACTACGTAGTATAGGCTGGTCTAGAACCCGTGATCCTCCTGCCCTAGACTCTCAGGTGCTGAGAGTGTAAGTGTACATCAATCACCAAGCCCAGTGTACTTCAGGAAGCTCTAATAGGAAAATGGTAATGACCAGGCAAATTCTTGTTCATGCTCAAAACTAAGAACACTATTTCCTGCCCACATAATCAGTTATTTGATGATAAAAGTAACCAGAATCCTCTCATCAATTAAATGTAAATGCTGCTACTAAGTTTTGTTTACTAAATAAAGGAAAAAGCCTTTTATATGATTCATAGCTATCTTTGGAGGCAAAGTTTTCTGTCATAAAAATAATACTGATAATTTATGGGCTGGCGAGATGGTTCAGTGGTCTAAAGAGACTGTTTAGGCAACTATAGAGACCATGGTTCAATTCCCGGCACCACACGCTGTGCCAGCCCCACCCCCAGAGCAGGCTGAGCCAGCCATAATAAAAATAAATAAAATAAAGTAAAAAAAAAAAAATACTGATAATTTATACAAAGTAAAAATCCCAGGAATTGAGACTGAGGCAGAAGAGCAAGTAGGAGGCAGCCTGAGTGACTTAGCAATACTGTCCCTCAAAATAAAAATGGCAGACTGGGTGTGGTGGCACATGTCTGTAATCCCAGGTCTTGGGAAGCTGAAAACGGGAGAATCACTACAGATCTGATCTGTACAGTAAAACAATATAGTCCCTGCAGACCTTGCCCTAAAGTACAAAAAATAAATAAAGTAAGGAAGTAAAGGCTAGGGATGGCCACAGAGATAGCTCAGTGGTCTAAGCACCTGCTTAGGCAAGTGCAAGGGCCCACGTTCAATCCCCTGTACCGTATGCCGTGTTGGCCCTACCCCAGGTACACCAAGCCAGCCACCAAGACCAGGTGTGGCACAGCCTATAATCCCAGTGCTGGGGAGGCCAAAACAGGAGGATCATTATAATCCAAGCTGTGTAGTGAGAATCTGTGCCAAATACGTAAAATTAAAGGAAAGAATAAAATGGCTAGGAATGTAGCTCAGGCCCAATGTCTTGGGTTTGATCCCAGTATAAAAGAAAGGAGCTAGAGGCAGAGATTGGAAAGAATGAATTTGACATTTATCAGAGTGAATTCTCTTTCACTGTAATAATTTTCTATTGGAACTTACCTGATCTGTCACATCATACACAACTATGATGCCATGAGCTCCTCTGTAATAACTGGAGGTGATGGTTCGAAATCTTTCTTGGCCTGCTGTGTCCCACTATTACAAAACAATCAAGAAAACCAAACAATTAAACTAGAATTGGAGGAAAGTTACAAAGAAAAAAAAAAGTTGACATTTTCACAGTTGCGTAGATTACAAAGATTTGACACAGAAATAGCCTATAAGGCTCACAATACTAAACTATGTAAGTGTCAAATACCTAAAAGTTTTTTAAAAAGCTAATACCGGGGTCGTCATTAGTGAGATAGCTCAGGGGTCTAAAGCATGCCTGCTAAGGCAAGGTTAGATAGGGGCAGGGGACCATGGTTCAATCCCTGGTATCACATGCCACAGTAAAAACAAAACAAAACAAAAACTTTAATAAAATAAGAAGCTAATAATAATGCCTACTCAGGGGTTGAGGAGACATCTCCGAGGCACAAGTGCCTGCTTGGCAAGTGCAAGGTTGTGACCCTGGTCCTGCCAAAAAAAAAAAAAAAAAAAAAAAAAAAAAGCCTCAGTATTTAGCTGTTGGTGAAGATCCCCAAATTATGAAGTTTTTATTGTTTTTTGTTTGCTTTTGGTACGGGGAACTGAACTCAGGACCTTGCCCTTGCCAGGCAGGAGCTTATGCCACTGAGCTATAGGAAGCTCTTCTGAGAGCAATGCTAGGCCATGGTTTTTTTTATTTCCTACCTATGTCATGCTAGGCATGAATGCAGAAACAGGTCATCTTGGTTAGGAAAGTGACTAGACCCACAGCTTCATATGCAAAGTGCAGTCTCACACAGAACACTGGTTAGCACATTTCAAGATCTTGGAAAGCAATGAAAAGATCTAAATCAGATGGCAGGGGGCCAGGTAGATAGCTCTGTGGCACAACTGCCTACCTGGCAAGTACAAGGTCATGAGTTCAAACACCGGTCCCACCAAAAAAATAAAAATAAATCAGATGGCAACCAGTCAAGACAGCAGTCTAATTAACTCAAGTGGCTATCATCTTTTTTCCTTAAACTTTATTTCTTTATGTTATGGCAGGCTCAGCCTGCCCTAGAGGTGGGGCTGGAGTAGCATGTGGTGCCAGGGATCCAACCATAATCCCTGAGTTGCCTAAGCCAGGGCTTTATTTTTATTTTTTGTGTGTGTGTGACACAAAGTACTTTTATTACACAGAATACACAACACTTTCTCATTGTGTTCAACTCCAAATGACACTGTCCAGACTTTTTGGAATAATCTTCCACAATCTCCTTTTACTTTTGCTGTAGTCATTTTTTTTTTGGTATTCAAGAATTGGCATGTTCTTCCTTGGAGCTTTCTCTTCAGTATCCTCAAGATTATGATCAAAATCACCATCAACACTGGAGGGGATGATGGTGCACTGCTGATTCTCCTGAAGACGCTTGTCAAGCTGGCTTTCCTGATATGAACTCAGCTGTTATCACAGGAGGTGCTCAGGTGCTCACTGTTGCCGAGGACGGCTGCAGTTCTCTGTGGAGCTCTCAGAGAGCTCTTTCTGGCTCCAGTGCAGATCCTTCAGGCTGCTGATACAGCTCCTTCATCTTGCTGGCAGACTTCCTAGTGTCTACCACTGACTGTAGGGCATTCCCAGGGCAGGTCATTGCCAGCTGTAAGCTGGGGCTTTAGATCACTGAGCTATCTTGCCAGCCCCTCAAGTGGCTATTATCTTTTTTTTTTTTAATGGCTGGCTCAGCCTGCCCTGGGAGTAGGGCTGGCACAGCATTTGTTGCTGGCAATCGAACCGAGGTCCCTGCGGTTGCCTAAGCTTTCCTAAGCAGGTGCTTTTGACCACTGAACCATCTCGCCGACCCCTTTTTTGTCTTTTTGAGACAGGGTCTCACTATGCAGTTCAGGCTGGCCTTGAGCTCACTTTTGTAGCCCAGGCTGGTCTCAAACTCACACTGATGCTCCTGCCTCAGCCTCCCAAGTGCTGTAATTACAGGCATGCGCCACCACGCCCGGCTAGGTGGCTATTCTCTTAATCCTAGGGAAAATAACAAATGATAACTCCAAGACTTTAGAAAACTTAATATAAAGAGGGCAGGTGTAGTGGCACACGCCTGTAATCCCAGCACCTGGGAGGCTGGGGCAAGAGGATCAGTGTGAGTTCGAGGCCAGCATAGCAAGACCCTGTCAAAAAAAAAAAAAAAAAAAAAAAAAAAAAAAAAAAAAAAAAAAAAAAAAAAAAAAAAAAAAAAAAAAAAAAAAAAAGAGAGAAAACTTAATAGAGGGCCAGGGAGATAGCTGAGTAGAATAAGCACTTGTCTGGCAAGGGCAAAGTCCTGAGTTCAATACCTGGTACTGCCAAAAAAAGTTACTACAAGAATAACCACACTTCAACCTTTAAGCTCCAATATCCAAAACATATTATGCCTGGGATCCAACACAGCCACTCCCCCCACCCCAAGGCTCATGATGTACTAGGCTTGGTCACTGATGGGTTGTTTCCAAGTGACTAGATCACAAGGTTTTAGCATCAGTGGATTGAGATTATAACTTGATGGAATTACTTTTACTATGAGGTGATGGAAACACAAAACTGGTGGTAGGGATGTTTCTACCTTGCCACAGACCTAAAAAGCAATGGAGCCACTCACTGTGAACTGAAATACCATGAGCCGTAATAAATCTTTCCTCTAAGCTGTTCTTCCTCAGGTCTTCGCTCACAGTAACAAAAAGCTAACCCATTAATGCTCTAAATTTTTAAAAAGGCAGGCACGGTGGCGCACACCTGTAATCTCAGCACTTGGGAGGCTGAGGCAGGAGGATTGATGTGAGTTCGAGAACAGCCTGGGCTACGAAGGTGAGCTCAAGGCCAGCCTGAACTGCATAGTGAGACCCTGTCTCAAAAAGACATCATCATCGGGCCGGCGAGATGGTTCAGTGGTCTAAAGCGCCTGCTTAGGAGGGCTCAGGCAACTGCGGGGACTGCAGTTCGATCCCCGGCACCATATGCTGCGCCAGCGCCACCACCAGGGCAGGCTGAGCCAGCCACAAAATGAATGGATGGAGAAACAAACAAACACAATAAGCAAACAAATAAAATAAATAAATAAAATTAAAAAAAAAAAAAATACATTTAAAAAGACATCATCATCATCAAATTGTTAGCGCATATGGTGACATATGCCTATAATCCTGGCATTTGAGAGGTAAAGCAAAAGGATAGTGTTCGAAGGCCATCCTAAAGCTACACAGCATTTGCCTTTAAATCAATAGTTTTTTCGGGTTTTTTAAGATTGTCAAAAATATCAAGAAGCTAGGCGTGGTGGCACACGCCTATAATCCCAGCACTTGGGAGGCTGAGGCAGGAGGATTGATGTGAGTTCGAGACCAGCTACAAAAGTGAGCTCAAGGCCAGCCTGAACTGCATAGCAAGACCCTGTCTCAAAAAGACAAAAATAATAATAATAATAATCAAGAATCACTGTAATCCTATGAGGTTGAGGCTGGAGGATTGCTGAGTTCAAGGCCATTATAGCCTACAAAGTGACTTCAAGGACAGCCTGAACTACATAGTAAGAAACACCCACATGTCAAAAAAACAAAACAACAAAAGCCAAAGGAGTAAAACAAAGGGTTTAACATGTACCTCAGTGCTCCCTGGGTTCAGTCCCAAATAACATTAAAAAAAAAATACAGATAAGACACAACCAAAGCATTCCATTATATACACAACTCACTTTATACAACTGTGCAAGGGGCTTAAATGTTTGTGTAATAATAACAATGATAATAATAATAATAAATTAATGTTTGTAGCCTGTGAGATAGCTCAGGGGACTAAGTACTTGTTTAGGCAAGTGCTGGGACCAGGTTCCAACCCTGGCAGCACACAGCCACGCCAACCCCATCTCTGGGCACAATGAGCAGGCCACCACTGGGCACGCTGGCACATGCCTATAATCCCAGTGCTGGGGAGGCTAAAAATAGGAGGATCACTACGAGTCTGAGCTGCACAGACTCTGTACCAAACACATAAAAATAAATAAATACCTTAATTAACGATTGTAAAACACCTAGCTGTGCATATCTATAAAAGCTGCTGAATAAAATGTTAGTTTCCTGGGCTGGCAACATGACTCAGTGGTCTAAAGTGCCTGCTTAGGCAAGCTTCGGTAACCACAGGGACCGTGGTTGGATCCCGGCTGTATATGCTGAGCTAGCCCCATACCTAGGGCAGGTTACGACAGCCATTTAAAAAAAATAAAATAAAAAGTTAGTTTCTTTCCCTTCCTTGTCCAAGAGCTTTCATTTCAAAAACAGCACAAGGGGGCCAGTGAGATAGTTCACCAGTCTAAGTGCCTGCCCGGCAAGCACAAGGACCCAGGTTCAATCCCTGGTACCCCAAGCCATGCAGGTCCTGGAACCCAGACACACCATACCAACCACTGAAACTGGATGTGGTAGCACAAGCCTGTAATAACATCACTGGAGAGGCCGAGACAAGAGGATCACTATGAGCTGTGTAGCAAGACCATGTACCAAATAAATACATAAAAGATAAAAATTAAAAACATAAGGGTAATTTTTTGTGTGACTAAACATTCAGCTAATTAAAGCTAAGAAATAGTCCAAAGAGTAAAATTTTTCACAATTCTCTGCCACTCTATTTGATATTGAAAATCTAACTCAGGACCTTGTGCTTGCCAGGAAGGCACTTGTGCAGCTCAGCTACACCCCTGGCCCATCTATTTGCCACTCCTTTTTTGTGGCCAGCTGAACCTACCCAAGGCACGGGGCTGGCCTAGGCCTGGTGCAACTTATGGTGCTGGGGATCAAGGATCAAACTGTAGTCCCGGTTCTTGCCTACTTACCTAAGCAGGCGCTTCAGATCACTGAGCTATCTCCCTGGCCCCTCTCTGCCACTCTTGAAAACTTTCCTGACTCAATATCCTAGCAGTAGTATTAGTACCTCCCCTTGTAACAAAGTTGTTATTTATAACCTCAATTCTATTTGCGTAGCGGTACAGCGTAGACATTTCTTTGTTTCGTGAATGAACAATCACAGAAGAGGTCTTTCATTGTATACTACCAAACTAAGCCTGTCCTATATTCTTTTTATTATTACATTACTGTTATTATTATTTAGTACAGGATCTACAGGGTCTCACAATGTAGATCCGACTCATAGTGATTCTCCTGTTTTCAGCCACCCATGTGCTGGGATTACAGGTGACTGCCACTATGGCCAGTCTCAATCCCCATCTCAGCATGCCCCAGGGGCAGGGCCAACACAGCACCCCAGGGATCGAACCCCGGCCGCTGTGCTCTGCCTAAGCAGGCACTTTAGACCGCTGAGCTATCCGGTCAGCCCTTGCCCTACATTCTTGAATGTTTTATAATCACTAATTCTGATAAACACCCAAGTATCACAATTGAATAGAAAACTAAAAAGAAAATGTAATTAAAAATGTCACAAAATCACAACTGCGAAGGACCTAGGATATTTTCACATGTGATACAGTTACAGGTAAAATTTGCACTTTATTTTTAATCACTGAATGTAAACTTTTTTTTTAAATTAAAAATAAGTAAATAGGGGCCAAGGAGATAGCTCAGTGGAATAAGCGCTTGCCTGGCAAGTGCAAGATTCTGAGTTCAATGCCCAGTACCACAAAAAAAAGGTGAATCATGCTGGTGATATAGCTCAGTGGTACAAGGCCTTTTCTGGCAAGCAAGTTCTTTTTTTCTTTTTCTTTCTTTCTTTTTTTTTTGACTTTTTGAGACAGGGTCTCACTATGCAGTTCAGGCTGGCCTTGAGCTCACATTGATCCTCCTGCCTCAGCCTCCCTAGTGCTGGGATTACAGGCATGCGCCACAACGCTCAGCCTGGAAGCAAGTTCTGGTACCCAAAAAACGGGCAAATGTGCTTCTTTACTACATAATAGGCTACTAAGTAACATGGCTATTGAGACAGCAAATGTGACATCAGGCTTTAATGTCCTCTAGTGTGTTAATGAAAGGAGACTTTTGAGAACTGAAGCCAAAGGTTTAATTTTAAAAAGAATAATATAGTTGGGGCTGGGGAGGTAGCTCAGTGACACAAGTGCCTGCCTGGCAAGTGCAAGTCATGAGTTCAAACCCCAGTCCAAAAAAAAAAAAGTTAAAATTTAGAATGTTTACCTCATGTTTTTGTTTTGTTTGCATTGCCAGAGATTGAATTCAGGACCTTGGGCTTGACAAGCAAGCACTTATTCTACTGAGCTATCTCTCCCCAGCCTCTGTTATTATTTTTTGGAACAAGGTCTTTTTTTTTTTTTTTAATTTATTATTTGTTTGCTTGTTGTGTTTGTTTGTTTCTTTATTTATTCATTTTGTGGCTGGCTCAGCCTGCCCTGGTGGTGGCGCTGGTGCAGCATGTGGTGCCAGGGATCAAACTGCAGTCCCCGCAGTTGCCTGAGCCCTCCTAAGCAGGCGCTTTAGACCACTGAACCATCTCACCGGCCCCAGAACAAGGTCTTATAGATAACTCAGGCTAGACTTGAATTCACTATGTAACCCAGGTTGGCCTCAAACTCATATTAATCCTCCTGCCTCAGCCTCCCAAAGACTGGGATTACAGGCATGCAAAACCATGCCCATCCAACACTATCTCATGCTTGATTTCAGAAATCACATTTTAATAAGATGTGCTTATGAAAGGCAACAGAGTAGCCCAAATTGCAAAAGTTTACCCAAACAAGATCAACCATAGGCTTCGACTCAGTATATAATCAATGACCAGAATCTGGGTGGGGTAGGCTGGCCAAATAGCTCAGTGGATTGAAGTATCTCAAGCAGGTGCAGGGGCTAGGATCTGCCCTGGGATGCACTGAGACAGCAATTGTGACTAGGCGTGGTAGTGCAGGGATCACCTGAACACCCTGTAGACCCTTCCCTAAAATACAACAACGAAAGAATCTGGGTTAAGTTACATAGATCTGTAATCCCAATTGCTGCAAGTTCAATGCCTGCCTGGACTATACAGCAAGATCTTGTCTCAAAAAATAAGTAACATAAAATAAATTTTAAAGGAATAATTATTAGAAATTCTTTGTAAACTGCAGTAACTACTGTACTTTGTTTTTTTTGGGTTTTGTGTGTGTGTGTGTATGTGTGTGTGTGTGGTACCAGGGATTGAACTCAGGACCCTGGTACCTCTCTGGCCCCACTACAGTACTTTTTTTTTTAGGAAAGGTCATTTGCCAGGTGGTGTGTGCCTACAATACCAGCACTTGGGCTTAGGCAAGAGAATCACTGCAACTTCAAGCTTAGCCTGGAGTTCATAGTGAAATACGGCCAGTATGAACTACTGCAAGACCCTGTCTCAAAAAACCCCTAAATAAATAGGGTATCAAATATGGAAAGGTAGAAGTCGGGCAAGGTGGCACACGTCTGTTAATTCCAGCACATGGGAGGCAGAAGCAAGAGGATCAGTGTGAGTTCGAGATCAGCCTGGGCTACAAAAGTGAGCTCAAGACCAGCCTGAATTGCATAGCGTGAGACCCAACTCAAAAAGACAAAAAAAAAAAAAAAGGACTTTAAATATGGAAAGGAAACTTCCCCTGAAGAAAAACAAGAGTGATCTATTAGTGATTTTTTCCAAGCAGGATGTGGTAGCACTAGCACATGGCTGTAATCTCATCACTCTGGAAGGCTGAATCAAGAAGTTCAAGCAAGTTACTGATTCTATCTCAAGTAAAAAAGTTTTAAAGGAGTCGGGCATGGTGGCGCATGCCTGTAATCCCAGCACTTGGGAGGCTGAGGCAGAGAATCGGTGCAAGTTCGAGACCAGCCTGGGCTACAGAAGTGAGCTTAAGGCCAGCCTGAACTGCATAGCGAGACCCTGTCTCAAAAAGACAAAAAAAAAGTTTTAAAGGGACTAAGATGTAACTCAATGTAAAGGCCCTGGGTTCAATGTTCAATAATGCAGTGAAAGAAAAAGCAAGTATATGTACATGTTTCAAAGCAGACACTCAATGAGGCTGGGGGAGATAGCTCAAGGGCACAAGTGCCTGCCTGGCAAGTGCAAGGTCCTAGGTTCGATCCCTGGTTCCACAAAAAAAAAGAAGACGACGACGACACTCAAGGCAGGCGTGGTGGCACATGCCTGCTGTAATCCCAGCACTTGGGAGGCTGAGGCAGGAGGATCAGTGCAAGTTCAAGACCAGCATGGGCTACAAAAGTGAGCTCAAGGCCAGCCTGAACTGCATAGTGAGACCCTGTCTAAAAAAAAAAAAACACTCAAAATCTTACAGAGAACAACCATCATACATTATGTATCACATCAGGCTGGCACAGAGAGTTCTGCAACACTCTGTATGTTCCAAGTATAAAGTTGACCCCCATCTATAACAAGAAAACCCAATGTGGAAGTTAACCTATTCTCTAGTTCCAAATATTTCAAATTATGTCTGGTAAGTATACTGAGATCTATTTAGATTACAAATGTTTACTTGCATCAAAAATCAATGTCATCTTTTGTCATGTACTTCACATTCACCTGAGAGCCAATAAAAAAGGTAACATCAAGCGTTCACTCACCTGGACATGTCACTGATCAGTAAATT
>PVKN010011907.1:0-21225 GCA_004027915.1 Capromys pilorides
GATCTTCTGTTTCAGCTAGACAATGTCCTGGATCATCTTATTTACCATATCAGTCCCCTGAATTAGGTTCTGTTATATCCATACTTAATAAATTAGTTAGCTTTGGAGTGTTTCAATTACTTTTCTAAGTTCACAAAGCTAACCACCATACCAATTTTCTGTTTCAAGTGAACTTAACAAAGAAACTAGGCATAATCAGGAACATAATAAGAAAGACATTGAATGACTGTAACTTTTTAAAACAAATCTTTTGGTAATAAGTGACAGTAGATGGGAAAGATAGGGGGGCATTAGGAGATCCAAGTCCCAGCTTTGTCTCATGATATTCCTGTAAAATTGAATGGCAAACTTTAATAGCATCCCCAGAAGGAAAAACAAGTCAATGCTAAGCCATTCTCTGAGGACTTTTCCTTTTTCTTTTAGAACAACTCTTTAATTAATAGACTCTTAAAGCTTTGAGGTCAGGAAAATCAAAGCAGTATGAAAATGACTTGCCAGAGAAAAAGCACACATATAGGTCCAATGAAAATCACGATAATAGCAGCCAGGGGAATCCCTGATCCAAAACAGTATCATATTAACATCAGATCAAAGACAGAGTGACTCCTGACACCACGATCCAAGGGAAAGAGCTCCATGTGAGCAAACTGAAGATCACGAAGAGATGAGGAATGAATCTGGGGTACGTGCATAAACACACACCAATGAGCATGTATATGCGTGTGTGTAGACCTATAATATTTATTTGTTTGGGTTTTTTGACCCTGACACTGTGGAATCACCTTATTAGCTGCTTTTACCTCTTGTTTAAAAGAAAAGTTTGCGTTACAGTGATCTAGGCTGTCTTGTAAATAAGCAGCTTGCAAATTGAGGGTGTGATATTACATGCTACAAAGAGCTATCAAGACTGACAAATTCTGATTCACATCTACTCTGCCTTCTTGGTGCCTCTTGGGGTTTTCTTTCTAATGTATCAGGGCATGGTTTTGGGCATGTATAGGCTGTGTGGACATGAGTGTACACGCATGTGTTGGGGGATCATGGAGGGACCTCTGTGTATCATGGGGGAGATCTACATGAATGCCATCTGCGCAGTGGTACGCAAAGCCACCAGGGCCTTGGGAGTGGTGTGAGGAAGGATGAATCAGACTGGGAACAGAATTTCCTGACTGCCCACTCACGGGCACAGAGCCAAGTTTTACTTTATTCTTTAGCTTCTCGAGATTCATATGAAAAAAATATTTCTGAGCTTGGGAATAAGATGCTTTTGTAAGCCTGATTAATTGTAAGACTCTGCTCTCCTAGGGGCCTGAACTTAGTTTTATTCGCCACTGCACACCAGCATCTAATACACTGTATGGCGTGAAATCAAGACCCAATAAGTACTTGTTGAATGAATAACAAATGAATGTAACATTTTGTATTTATTGGGTCAGGTCCTACCAGAGAATCTTTGCTCTCCTGGGTCAATGAGAAGCTGCAAGCTCATATGATGCTATGGATATTTATAGATCCAATGTTCTTTGAGCTATGAGCAGCCCACTTCCTGGTGTGTTTTTAAGGGGTGTACAGAGACACAATTCAGCCAGTTAGAATCCATTTGAATCCACTGTTCACTGTTAGAGGGAACTGGGGACAGCTTGCTTAACAAGGAAGCCAAGTCCTTATTTTCAAAAAGCTTATTGGTTAAGCAACAATATAAATAAATGCTCAATGAGACAAGTGGGATATATGCCCTGAAAAAGTAGGACAAGGAGAAGCATGGTGATGGAGGAGCCATGTACAGCACAGCACTGCTTCCCTTGGGGGAAGGATTGGCCATGCCCTAGAATCAATTTAGTGAAAATTTTATGAACCTTGGCTCTATTGAACACATCGAAAATTTTTCGAGAATTTCAATGTCACCCAAATTATGGATCTTTTGAATGCCATTTCTCTTTACTTTTCTCAGAAATTTTCAATAAATCACAAGTTAGACAAAGGATGACAGCAAAGATGCAGAACTTAAATTTGTAGAGGAAGCAATAGAGGGGTCAGAGTAGGCAACATGTGTTGGGCACTTAGCATGTGTTGCTAAGTTCTCTATCCACTTTCACACCTGAAGATTATTAAACAATAAGAATAGTCTTACCCTCTTTATGGCACATAAGGTATAGAAAGATTTAGGAGAGTTACTGAGAATCACTCAACCATCAGTGCAAAATCCCAAAGCGAATCCAACCAGTCTGACACTTAGATCAAATTATTTCCTTGAACGTGTAGTAAACTGTCAGTGGAACATAGTTTCCGTATTTTCAAACTACTAAGAAATGCTGCTTAGCATCAGTTTAAACAAAACTGCAGATTGCCACCAAAGGTATGGTATTTGTACACAAATCTTTCTATTTCTTGGATGTTTCAAGATGATTTCAGCATGCAGGCCTCACTGCCCATTTTAAGCCTTCTGGCTGGAACCCCTTCTTCTGCTCTTCTTGGGCTGGTCTTTGTGGCTCATCAAGCCTCAGCTCTAATAACCTCTGCAGAGGGAGCTTCCCTGTCTGCTCTCCTGCAAGTTTCCCAGCATCTCATAGTTATTTTCCATAATTTATGTTGTTTTTATTTTTTCCCAGCTCTTATCCTGATTCAAAAGTTCTTGGTGATTGATATTCTTGCTGTTATCTCTCTTCCTACCATTATGCAAGCTCCATGAGGTCAGAGGCAGTGGCTGCTTTATTTATTGAAATTGCTAAAGATTCACCTCTGCCTGGTGCATCACAGAGGCTTAATCATACTTAGAGAACTTAGTGCTATCTCTGGGGGCTCTGTCTGCTCCTATATTTGAAAGAATCATGCCCCAGGCAGCCTTTCTTTCCCACTTGGGACAAAATGAGAGCACCATGTGAGAAAAGAGAGATCTGCAGCTGAGGCCTGAAAAATACTTGCTGGGAAGCACTCGCATGAGTCATAGCTGCTCAAGGGACCTCCAAAGAGAAGCCCTCAGGAGCTATGATGCCATCTGCAGAGGGATATTTTTTCAGGGTAGAGCTGTAGTGAGGCACATGCAAGGCCAACTAGTTTTATCTGAGCCGCCTTGTTTATGTTTTTTCTTTCCCATCTTAGTTAATATCTAACACTGATCATGCTTTAATACCTTTCTCTGTACTAGTACCTAAGTTCTGAGAAATCAGGCATCCCTCTGTTTTTACCATCTTCTATAATCAGTGTCTAGAAGTGTGCTCAACATAGAGTACTACTCAAGATGTGTATAACCAGGGCACCTAGAAATGGGCCAGCTCTACATTCAGTATATAGACAAAGGCAGGTGCCACAGCAGGATGGAGTTCTGCTAAATCTCAGGCCTGGTTCCAGATATTTTCATATACCATAGGACATATATTTAATATTGAGTTACAGATTTTGAGAGTCTAAGTTTTAAGAACCTGAAATCTACTTAAGATAGATTTCCAGACTGTAAAACCAGATCTTGCTGTGTAACATTAATCAGTCTGCTGAAGTCTGTCCTATGACTAGATGTTGCTCTCTCAGATAAATAACTCTGTATGATACCCAGTGCCTATCTGAAAATCAAGAGAAAATTGTAACTGAGGCCTTGGGCACAGCTTTACCTATAGGATCATTTCCATTTTAGTTTGAATTTTTCTGAATTTAAGCCAAAAATATAATTTCCAAATAGGAGTCTCGAAATGACTGCAAATCAAGAGGATTTGGAAGAGGTTGTTTCCAGCAGGCACAGCAAGCTTAGCCTGGGTCACCTAGATGGGAAAATTGCAAATTGGCACAGCACCATGCTGGAGCTTGGAGCAAGGAGAAACTGTAGGAGAATCAGTTCAAGTAATATCTCACTGTCCCAAATCCTCAGTCCTGAGCTCTAGACAGTTAGGCTGGCCCATTTCTTAGTGAGTTTTAGGCACAGCATGAAGAAATATGTAATACATAGCTTTGCATTGAATTACCTTGTTGGGTACACAGTGAGAGGAAGGTAGTACTTACGAGAACGTTTTTGCAGGTTTAATAAGACGTAAAAGTCATTTTTAGCCAGTTTTGTGTGTAAATAGGACTCATTTCAAGGACAAATGAGCTTTCTCTTACAAATGGCAACATAATAGCACCATTATGCATACCTTGCTCAGCTATTTAAAAGTAGCCCAAATTCAGTTTTCTCCCGAGGGCTTATCAAGATCCATGCCCATAGTGTGAAAGGAAGTAGGCCCTTTAGAGTTCACCCTTGAGATCCCCCACCTTCTCTGTAGAGTTTCCACTCAGATTAATGTATTGTGGCGAGATATTCACAGGATTATTAAGAACAATGAAATCATCTGTAAGATGCAGAGGCACAAAAACCATGGGAGTCTACAGACAATGCGCCAGTGACCCTGGGTTGTACCATAGAGCTGTGGAGAGGGAGCTGTGAGGCAGTCCCCTCTTTCTGCTAGATGGTGGGTGCAATCTACATGGGCCTTGAGTTCTCTTTCAGCTCTGGCTGACTGATTGGGTAAGAACTTCTGGGGACCAAAGTGGTCCCCTCTTCTACACACAGGATGCAACAGCCATTTGGAGCTTGCTCTGTACAGACAAGCAAAGAAATTGAGGTCATCCTTTGCTTCTGAGTTCATCTTGAAGGCCCATCCTTTAGCAGGGCCACAGCTCTGCCCTCTGAAAATAGTACTTATGGAAGGAATGTTTATGAGCATCATACCTCACCCCTATGTTCCTCATCATCACTCTGAGTGTAGGTGTAGAGTTACCCCTCCCTAAACTAGATGTAAAGGTAATAAGGATAGAATGAAAATGGCAGGGGTATCTCTGTTTTATCCTTGTCATCCTATGACAGTGTTTCTTGAAGTAGCACATTTGGCATTCTTCTTCAAAGGCACTTGGGCCCTCCTTAAAAGTTAAGGTTCTTGAGCACTGCTCTGGCTGTACTGATTCAGAAATTAATTTTGTGGTGAAGAATATGGGGTTCCCCAAACTGAGTTTTAAATCAAGCTGTACCGTTGCTAATTCTTTTTTAAAATCTTGTTTTTATTAGTACATTTGTGGTACATAATAGATACATTGGTCATGGGGAGTTGGAACCTATATATATCAAGTCCTCTCTACCTTGCTTCCCTGTACACATGCCCTATATGCTAGGTAAAATTTGGTTATACTAGGAGGAGTCAACAAGACCTTATAACTCCACTTGCCAGCTACCACTACTAATCACAGTTATTGCTACATTTATAGAACAAAGATGCATGAGCCACCTCCTATGTGCCAGGCAGGTGAGCAAAAGCACAAAGCATGTGCTTTCAAGGTGCCATGGTGTAGGGTGAGGAGACAAACACCATGAAAGGTGAACCTGTACCATATGAAGCAATGAGATAATGACAAATGATGAGGAAGACAGCTTTTTCATACAGGATAGGGAGAAAGGCTCGTGCAAAGGATGACTTTCTGCGAAGACTTGAAAAGAACCATCCAACTGGAAGAGGAATACAGCTTGCAGAAAGAGCAGGGAGGACAAAAGCCCTGACAGAAAAGGTACTGGTGTGCTTGGCAATAGCAAGGAGGCCAGTGTGGGTGGGGAACAGTGAGTGACAGGGAGGTGGTCAGAGACAGTGGGCTGGAGATCACCTGGGGCTTCACAGGCCACAGAACAACTTCAGATTTTCCTGAATAAAATGGCAGCCATCAGGGTGGCTTCAGTTTAAGTTCAGGCATCAAGAAACTTGAATGGCTATTAATTCATAGCTTGCTTGCTCTGGATCTAGGCTGCAGCACGCTGTGACATCTGGATTGATGGGAGTGAAGCAATGACCTGTGCTCATGTGCTCTCTCAGTTGGGCTCTAGACTGTTGTTCTTTGTTGAAGCTGTGACTTCCTGTTCTTGGCTGACCTCTGGAGAGAAACCTAAAATAGATATTTTGTTTGAGAGCTGGGGCAAAGAGCAAGAAAGTTCTGGTAGGGAAAAGTTATGGGCTCCAATGTGCCCCAATGTCAGCTCACAGGTTGAAACCTTAACTCCTAGGGCAAGGGTGATGAATACTGCATGTGTGCTTCAGCAGGCTGTTATCATTGAAAGCTCTGAAAGGCTCACCATCACTGCCCTAGGATGTCTGTGTTTAAGAATGGACCCTTCAAAGACACAAAGGTTAAATGAAGTCATTAGGATTAGGTCCTAACTCTAGATGAATGGTGTTTTTATGGGAAGCAATAGTAGGACACAGATGAACTGAGTGAGAAGGTTACCATCTGCAGGCCAAGAAAGACCTCTTTAGCAACCAGCTCTCTGGCATTCTAGTCTTTGATTTCCACCTCTCATACTATCAGAAAATAAATGTCTATTGTTAAGCCATCCAGACTCTAGTGTTTTGTTGTGGTAGGATTAGCAACTAAATACAGAAGGGTGGGATCAGATTCTTGCATTTTGTCTTGCTCATTTTCTTGTTGCTGAGACAAAGTATCCAGACCAAAAATTAGAGGAGGATATATTTATTTAGCTCACAGTTTGTAGAGGTTTCAGTCAATAATCATTTGGCTCCAAGGCAGTGTGGCTTGGCAGAGAGGCATGGCAGAAGAGAAACAGTTAATAGCAAGCTCAAGACAGCAAAAGCAATCAAGCAAGCAAGGGGACAAGACAAGTCTCTTTCTGTCCCTTATACTATATCCAGACTACTGGAATTAGGGTGATGCTAAACTAATCAGTGTACTGACTTAGTAATTGCACACTCCTAATCCCAGCATTACACATTCTAGATTCAGGTGCCACTGAGAAAACTCCACCTATGACCACATAAGCCTCTAATGGAACATCTAGATACAAACTATAACCTTCTACTTTGGGCGCCCAAAGACTCATGTACATTCCTTTATGCAGAAGACATTTAGTTTACCTCTAAGAGTTGCTGGATTACTAATAGCTTTAGCATTGCTGAAAAGTCCAAGTCCCAAGTCTCTGAGATCTAAGGCAAACTCTTAGCTGTGGTCCTCTATACAAAAGAAAAGAAAGTTAAACACTTCCAACATTTAATGGCACAGGATAAACGTTTCCATTCCAAAAGGTACAAATAGAGATACAGACAAATGGGATGAAAACAAGTCCAAAGTACAGCAAGAGAAAAATTAAATCCTGTAGTTCCATGTGCAGCATCTGAGGCAATCTGTGAACCCCAAAGGGTTTGAAAGGCTCTACCCTTGTGGCATTTCAGGTGGATGTATTTCCTGTGACTTCTCTCTTTGGCCTGTGCTGCTCCATCCCTGCAGCTTTCCTCAGATAGACTGTGTTCCTGGTTTATACACACTTCTGAGATTTCTAATGCACCTTTGATTCACACTCACAGTTCCATAAACTTCCCCCTCAGAAGCACACTGGCTGAATCCCTAGGCCTTCTTCTAAAAGCTGGGCAGAAGTCTTATGAACTCACAGCTCTTGCATTCTGCATGCACTTAGAGCTGATGTAACATGGATGATGTGAAGGCATTTGCCAGCTAGAGCAGTAGACAGGTTTCCTTCCTCCCTGACTATAGGGCTAAAGCACCCAGATCCCCAAAGACCTTGAACCCAGTCACAGGGAACAGATTCTCTAGGCTGATGCCATTTTGAAATATAGTGCTCTGTGGCTCTCTTTTCAAAGCAAAGTCTTTTATCTTTGCAACACTGAGGCTGCAAAGCTTGGAGTCCTTTTGGTTCTTGTGACATCCTCAGGCCATCTTTGCTGTTTTCTTCTTCTGAAATACTTGGCTTGGGGCTGGGGAGATAGCTCCATGGCACAAATGCCTGCCTGGCAAGTGCAAGGTGGTGAGTTCAAAACCCAGTCCCGCAAATAATAAAACAAAACAAGAAATACTTGACTTTTCCCTGTTGGTCATTTCAAAGACCAATTTTTCCTCTGTTTCATTTTTGCAAATTGTAAATTTACCGGAGCTTTCTTTCTGTCCAAACTCACAATGTTTTGAACCATTTTGCTAGACATTTTGATCTTGATTCTCAACATAAATCTTGCTAAAAGCTCCCAACAGCAGCTATGCCACTGCTTCAACATTAGATTGCCTTAAAGTTTCTTAGATTAATTACTCTGCCATCCTTAATTTTAGTCTCTGGAGAAATCTCTGGACATGAGCAAAATGTAGCTAGATGTTCTGCCACACCATAACTCACATTCTAGAGTCCAATAGCTGGTACAGTCCTTCTTCCCAGCAGAAACCTCCTGAATTTGGTCTTCACCACGACCATTTCTACAAGCATTCTGGTCTTCTGAGTTCTGACCAGAATCCTTCATCAAGTACAGCCAAAGGTTTTCCTGCTCTTCTTTTTAAGTGACATCTCAAAGCCTTTTCTACCTGTTTCCTTTCCTGCAAGTTGGCTTCAAAGGTTCTGAAACCAAATGTTCTGGTACATTTAAAGCAACAACCCTGTTTCTATAGCACCAAATACTGTTTTACTTACTTTTCTCATTTGTGTGACAAAATATTATCATCCAAAGTTAAAGGAGGCAAAATTTATTTAGCTCACAATTTGTAGAAATTTTGGGTGCAATCAGCTTGCTCTGAGGCAAAGTGGCTTGGCATAGGACCACAGCAGAAGAGAACCCATTAAACGCAAGCAAGGAAGGGGGAGAGGCAAGCCTCTTTCTGTCCCTTATATTGTATCCAACTACTGGGATTAGGGTGGTGTCAAATCAATCAGTGTACTAATATAGTAGTCATGTATTCTCAATCCCAGAATCACACATTGTGGATTCAGCTACCCCTTGAAATAGTCCCACCTATGACCAAATGAGGCTGTGGGGGACACCTAGACCAAAACCACAACACTTATTCACATATTCATTTATTTAACCAGTCTTTACTCAGTGCCCAGGCCTGGCAAGGCATCATGTTTGTGGTTAACATATAGTATTTCATTTAATCTCTCAACAGTACTGAGGCAAGGCTTATAACCAACACTTTATAAGAGAAATAGCAGTTTAGAGACAGTCAATGAGTTAGGGAAAGGAATGGACATTGGATGTAAATATATGAACATGCTTGGAAAGTCTCCTCCAACAGATGTGAGAGAATGAGCCCTGAAATTAGTTTG
The DNA here is from genome assembly GCA_004027915.1 of Capromys pilorides. Taxonomy (NCBI): domain Eukaryota; kingdom Metazoa; phylum Chordata; class Mammalia; order Rodentia; family Capromyidae; genus Capromys; species Capromys pilorides. The sequence continues at coordinate 9,062 of PVKN010011907.1, forward strand.
CCTGAGTTCAAACCCTGCTCCTGATGATGGCTTACCTTGTCACAGCTGGAAAATTGTCTTTCTGGTCCTCTTCAAAATGGGAGCAGTAAAATTTTTCTCTCTACTGGATTGTTAACAGCAGTAAATGAGGTAATACTTTGCAACAGTTGGAAAGATTACTTTTGACTAAACATTACTCTCACAGAAGGTGTAGTTGTATGTGGATACTTAAAGAAATTTAAAACATTTAGATTGTAAAGAGCACAAAATACAAATTATGTTTATTAAGTGTTATTGGATATTATCAAGCTAACCTCAAATAAAGCAGGAGTCAATATTTTTACCAAAAAAAGAGCATACAATACATCACAAAAATGAGGGTTTATGATGTGGAAATGATATCTTGTTCAGTAGTTCTAAGAAATAGATTTCAGTTCAGTTTAAAAATGTACAAAGTAGCAGCAGTTTCCAGAAGAAGAGTGGTCAGGTTTGTAAGGAAGTGAACTCTTCAGCCCTATCTTGGAAGGAAATGTCAAGAAGGCTTCTGGGACTCCTGTGAAGGACAAGATGACAGGGTTGCAAAAGTCTTTTCCAAAATAGAAAGCAATGACTTTTACCAGTGGGGTTAAAATAGGCAGCGGAGGTTGTCTTGCTTTCTCTTTGTGTCCCTATTCATTTCCATTTTCTTTCCCTCTCAACTTGAATTGTGTTCCATTCCATTTAGGCAGGGCTTGAACACCCATAATCATAATAGCTAGTACATGTCTTCTGAGTAATGCTATCTGCTTACTCCTGGGAGGACTTTACACTTGGGGATATCATCCAAACACATATTCTACCACTTGTGTTAAAAGCCTGTGAAGAGGGATTGATAATTGAGGTAGACACAGCCTCTTAATCTTTGCTTTTAAGACTGACTTGGTGAACTCATCCCTGAGAAAGACACCTGTTGTTCACAGATAGCTTGAACAGCTGAACATACATCCAAATCTGTCTAGAGGCTTTGACTTAGCAAAAGTCAAAGTCACTTATTTATTCTTGCTGAATAATGCAACATGAAAATATTCTAAGTGGTTACAGCCAAAGAAAGCTTCTCTTTCCCTTCTAAATATCATACTTTGCAAATGCAGTCTGGAAAGCAAAATCACTTCCATGACTGGAATGCTTTCTGCCTCCCCCAGACACAGTGTACCATGTTTCTGCTGTTGCTCTATGAGAGTAAAAATGTCTTTGGTTGGCTGTCAAGACAGTGGACAGGTCTTTATGTTCATAAGACTATTCTTTCAGACAGTCACAAATAGATATTCAGGACTTTAGGGTATAAGTACATAGTTCTACTCTATGCAACTGTAAGAACACATCTGAGAGAAAATGTTTTACACATTCCACTCCTTAAAATATGTCCATCTCCTCTTAGCTCCACTAATCTCTTCTCTTACAGAAGTCAGAAAAATCTTACATTGTAAATATGACCAATGTTTTCTAATATATATATATACATATATATTTTTGTATTTTAGGGAAGGGTCTACAGGGTGTTCAGGGCCTCACTACTAGATCAAACTCACAGTGATCTGCCTGCTTACAGCCTCCCAAGATCTGGGATTAAAGGTGTGTGCCACCATTCCCAGTCTCAATTGTAATCTTAGTGTGTTGCAGGGGTGGGGCTGGCATGGCAAGGCCCAGGGATTGAACTCCCAGACCCTGCACCTGCTTGCAGGCACTTTAATCTGCTGAGCTATTTGGCTGGCCCTTAAAATTTATATATTAACACCAAACTCTGTAACTCATGTCATGGAACTCATGCAGAGTCACTAAAACCTTATTACTTACTGTTTTGTGTGCTCTGACCACACAGGATGTTTTCATCACTGTCTCAACTCACCTTGTCCCTCTGGAGACTGGGCCTGAAATCATACTTTCTTTGGTCTAGAACATTCTCATGCTATCTAATGAAATTCTACAAATATCTCAGATCTTAGTTTAAGGAAAACTTCCTCAGGGCATAATGAAAATCTGTTAACCCTTGTCTTAATGTCCATCCTCTCCACTGTTGCATTTGTCACAGTGCACAATTAATTTATTAATTTATCTATCTTCTATAATGACAGAAAACACATCTGTTTTCAAGTCCTGCAAACCATCGTCCAGCTTCTATTCGATATATAATAGACATTCTTTCAGTATATGTTTGTAGTTTTGAATAATTGAATATGTAAATGAGTAATTTTTCTTACAAGGAGGTGTGCTAACTCCTGAATTTTCTCAGACAACTTCCTGAGAAGTGGCATTCCCATGTATCAACAACAGAATCAGAGCAAGCTTTCTGCACATCTTTGAAGCTATACATTTATTTGCCTCCTGTTTGTTTTCCCTACGAACTGCTTTTGCAGACACTTGTGAAGATAAAGGCCATGGTCTTCTCAGCCCATCTTTTTTCCCAACTCAATTTGCCTGTAAAGAAACAATGACTCAGAAAACTAATGAGCCCATCACTAACAATGGCAGTGACTTCACTGCTGGTGCTTTTTCTATTAGACTTGTAAAATTGAGTCCAAATGAAGGAACTGCCTGGGGCACAAGTACCAAAGCTAAAAATTGGACCTAGAAACACAAATCAAAACAGCAATGACCAGCTATAGGTGAACCATGCTATAAGCAAACTCTAGCAAAAGTGATGGCCAAAAGACTCAAAGAATAGAAATGAAAGCTTTTGATAGGGACCTGGTGATGGGGGGAGCTCCACGTACATCATCAGACAGTTAGGGTTGCTACTGGTGAGGCTTGAACAAAGGATCTGCCAGAGAATAAAATGTGCCACCTGTTAGGTGTCTTTCTGACATATTCCATTCAGCATCTTTCATCTTAATGACAAACATGAAAAGGAAGCAGCACTATTCTTAAAGCTGAAAAAACAGACAAATAGAGCACACCTGGAACTCTAATTTATCTGATCCCAAGGTGAAAGTTGTTTTCAACTAAATATTTTCTCGTGCAAGACATAGGTAATACCATGCATTATTGGAACATTTGTTTCCAGTGAATGCTTGATGCCCACTTGGCTTTTGCTGAACATGATTTCCTCTTCTCTCTGTTTTTTATCATCTAATAAGTCCTTTGTTGATTTCATTAAGAGCTCCCCAAATGGGCTGTAATTCTCTGCTACACAGAAAGCTCAAGAAAGGATTGCAGCTTATGAAGCACACATCATTTCATCCAAAACCAACATTACCAGTATATTTATCAGCTTTCTGTTACTGCAACAAACTCCCAAGTAATCAAAATATAAATGGAAAAGAATTAGTTCAGTGTGAAGCTTTGTGAGTTTCAGTCTGTGACACATTAGCCCCTGTTGCTTTCAGGTCTGCAGCAACATGCGTTGTCATAGCAGCAGCACCCAGCAAAACAGTGCACCTCACCACTGGGGAGCAAAGCAGAGGAGGAAAGGGTCCCACAGCTCCCTCAGGGCCATGTCCTCCACGACCTAGGCCCTGCCGGTTGACCCTTCCTCTTTCAGCTCCTGCTGACTCCTAATTGTGCCACAGAGATTGAGTCTTCAGTGTACAGACCTTGGAGGACATTCCAGATCCAAAGTTCAGCAATCGGGGCTGACTACATTCCTACTGGACTTGCAGGCAGAGCAGAACTAGCCAGAGTGCTAAAGAACATGCATGTCAGCAGAGGATCAGAATTTACTGGTGTCCCTGCACTGCTGGACCAAGATGCATCCCATCTCTGTGCTGCATCAAAGCACAAGAGCTGATTTCTGAGGTCTGGGATGATATGAACACTAACAGCTATTTTTAACTGAGTTCTTAGTTTACATTGAGTCCTCCACGATGACTTAGTCTGAATTATCATGTGTATTCCACAAGGCAACTGTGGTATGCCTTACTTAACCTTGCTGCTTGCAAATGACAAAATGAAAGCTCAGGAAATCCTGTGGCTTTCTCTCTGTTAGGTAGATATTGTAGTCAATACCTAAATATAAAATCTTGAGACCCTTCCACAGCTACTTGGAGACAGGCAAGTGCTCAACTGGTTTAACTGAATTTCTAAGTGGACAGTGATGGCCTTGTCTTTCCCAGGACAGCTGCTTTTTCCCAGACATCAGAAACCTTGACGGAAAGCAGTCCTTTTTCCTGCAAGATTTTGCTCCATCTTTTCAGAGAGATCCAATGGAGCAATCTGTTCTCCTAGGGTGCTTCCCTTGAGCTTTAGCAATACATTCTTTTACTCTGACTGTTATTTAGTTCTCACTCCTGAAACACAGAAGATGTGCCTGGGAAACCTTGAAAACCAGGATTCCCGGGGCTTCCTTGCAAGGAATCTGACGCAAGAGGGCTGTTGTAGAGACAGCCACATATTTGCCATAGGTGATTCTCAGGCTCAGTGGGTTGAAATCCACAGACGGAGCTGTGTATCTATGCCTCTTTCTCTCACAGCAGTTTCTTACATGAAGAAGGAATCTTTTTTTATCTTTGAACTTCCCATGTACTGCAAATAATATCTGCAAAGATGGAGACACCAACGTTGGGCAACAAGGGCCCCGACGCCAGTGTCAGCCAAACCTTCTTGATTTATCATATCTTACCTGAGTAGTTTTGAAGAAGTTACTGAACCATTCTTGAGTTTGTTTCCTTATTTAAAAAATGGATAGGATATTTTGTGAGACTTGTATAAGTAGTAACTATCAAGTCCTTAGCACAGGGCCTGGCAGGTACCAAGCCTCCAGTCAATGTTATCTATGTGGATAACATTGCAAAAAATTCAATCAACAGGAACTTTTTTCCCCCTCAGTACTGATGACTGAACCCAGAGCCTTCACCTCGAGCTACATCCATAGCTGTCTTCTTATTCGGAGACAACCCACTCTGAGTCACTAAGTTTTCCAGCCTGAGCTCCCGTGTGCGATTCCCCTGGCTCGGCCTTGCAGAGTGTTTGGATTACATCTCCACATCCCTCTCTGTCCCCCAAGCTTCAGCAGGGACCATGAATGTCCACAGGTGGCTGTCACCTTTGTAAGTGTAGTGGCAGACATGAATGCTGTGTGATGTCCCAGTCCATGGACATTTTACACACTAGGTGTTTATGACATAATCTTTTTCATGCTCGTAACAATACTTTGATACAGATCATAAGAGGAAGAAATACATGCGTTGGATGAGTGAACATCTTCTGAGTAATTATTAGGGCAGGGATTGGAACTCAGGTTTTGGATCCTGTTTTTTTCCCACCTTCTTACTGAAGCTTCACAGAAGCATTCACTCATACATCTGTCCACGCAATCCCCGATTATTCAGCAGAGGCTAACTGTATGCCAGAAACCATGCTAGGTACCAGGGACACTAGAGTAAGAAAAACAAAAGCCTCCAGTTTATGTAGCTTACCTTCTACTATGGAGGAAAGATTGAAAGTCAATAAGTAAATAGATTTGTAACACATATGGCAAGAAAGTGATGTAAAACTAAAAACAAATAAACAAACAAAAAACCCAACAACACAGCCAAAATATGGTAAAAATGACAGGGACCAGAGAGAAAGATAGATTGACACACACAGATAGGGAGACAGAGATTTTAGATAGGAAGGCCAGGAAAGGATTCTCTGATGAAGAAACATTAGAGTGACAGATGTAATAAAACATGATTGGATTCTGGGTGTTGTATTTTTAGAAGAGGTAGTCCTGAGGATTTGCTATAGGACTAAAAAGAAAATATGAATAAAAGAAGGGTATTGAGCATAACTCTAGTGTTTGAGACATAATATCTGGAAAATGGCATTTTCTTTTATTAAGCTGGAGAAGGTTGCTGGACAAACAGTGTTTTAGTGGGGTTCTGTTTTGAGAGAAAGTTCCATTTTGACATCTCTGATATTCATCCAAATAGAACTGTTGGTAAGCAGATCTATACTATATCTATCTATATCTATATCTATATCTATATCTATATCTATATCTATATCTACATTTTAGACAAGAGGTTGGAGCTGGAGATGCAAATTAATAGATGAAATTTAAGACACAGGAGTGAATGAGTTCACCTTAAAGTGAGTGTCAGTTAAGGGGAAGACTGAGCTTCGATGTGTGCAGTATTCCTAGTGAGGGAAGATGAGGAAGAGCCAGCTCTGAAGCTCAAGAAGGGCTGGCTAATGAAGAAGAAGGAAATTGGGTAGACCTTGAGGCCAACTCAAGGGACTTTCAGGAAAGAAGGAAGTACTGTCTGTGCATCAGTGGTGCTGAGAGCTGTGACCAGCAGAGGCCAGGCAGAGGGAGACAGGGTTGTCAATCCTGGGGCCTCCAGGGATACTTCTCTGAGCCATTTTGGTGGAGCAAAGAAAGAGCAAAGCAGAGCAGAGAGGGGCTGACAGTGCATGGAGATGAGTTTTTGGGAGCATTTTATCTGAAAAGGCAGCAAGGAGAGGGGCAGGAGATATAGACCCATGAGATAAGTCTGCAAGCTGAGTGTCATAGGCCCCACGCTCACAGACAGGGTGGGAGCAAGTTGAGCAGTGGTGAACTTGGGGAAGAGACAGGGTGGGGCCCGCCTTAGCGGGGAGAACTGGCCTTATCCATTGCACACAATATTTTTAAAAAATTTAAAACATGAAGATATATAAAATAATGTAAGATTATACTACAACCTCACAAAGGTGGGAATTTCTCTTTCCATGTTACAGAGAAATAGCATCCTTGAGATGTAGGTGTGTATTTGTGGGGGTGAGAATGATTGGCAGGAAGTGGGCAGCTAGGGGGAAGGTGCAGGGGATGTGGTCTCTGAAGACTGGGTTAGTTTTAAATACATAGAAGGGCCTCAGAAGAGAATGTTAAAAATGTGACAAATAGGAATTGCTGAAATATGAAATAGGAAGAGATTATCACAGTGAGTCAGTTCTTAGCATGTGCCTGGTACTATACTTCCTGAGATCTAATCCTAGCCTTCACGTTTAACAGATGCAACTTGGGCTTCTCATGATTCAAATGAGGGTAGTAGCAGTGGGCGTCTCATAGGGCTGTTGTGAAGAACACACTCAAGAACACATATAACATGTCTATGTTTGGGTACACACAGTAGAATTGCATCTACCAAAATAGTAAGCACCCTATGTCAACTTCATTTTGTATTACTTTCTCTGAAAAATATAGTTAGAAAAATGTGCTTCTCTCCATCTTTTGTATTTCTGCCTTTGGATACCACTGGAAGATCCTTTATTTCAAGATGTCTCCTTCTGATAAAACATTGTCACTGCTAAAAGGTAGATTCACCCTCTCACCAGCCCTCTGTTTATTTCTTGAACATCTACACAGTCTAGCTCCATGGTAAGCCAGAATGCAAAGGCTGAGGGTCAGTGGACCAGCAGCCCCATGCCCCCATGACTTCTGGTCACCCAGGAGCCAGATATGTAAAGAGATTGTTCTCACACGCCGCACAGGCTGTCCTCACAGTGACACTCAGAAGGAGGAGGGCAAAGCAAAGGTTAAGTAAGAGCATGGACGGCAAGGTTGGCACGTTGCCTGATTTAGTTTCCTCTCCTATAACATGAGATAGTGACATTCAATACAAGAGTCTGCCATGGAGGGTGAGGCAGAGGCTAGAGCATAGCCCTGGGCCTAGAGCTGGGGTCCACCAGCTCGGGCAGCTTCCCGGTGCTTCTTCTCACTGTGACTGTGGCCCATGACTCATAACAGTTCTATCTTTGGACTGTAGGAGAAATCTTCCTAGAAAGACTTAAACTGAGTTTTCAAGGGTGAGAAAAGTTTTGCATATGAAAATGTGACAGGGACAACTCAGAGAACAGAAAGAATGTCTGGTGAGGCACATGGCTGTTGACCTGATAGAAAAAGGAATCTCTCTCCTGGTCACATTTTTAAATAACCAAAGAGCCCTTCACCTGCATCTGCTGCCAAATTAGGCCCACCACAAAAATCAGGCAAGGTTCCTTTTACCTCATCTACTCTCCCATTCCTGTGGGCTTTGCTTCCTCTCCATTCCATATCAAATGATTTCTTTCTTGCTGTCATTGGGATTTTATTCTTCCAATTCTGAAACCATTTTTCTGGATAAATTCTCTTCTGCTAAGGTGGGGGAAGTTGTCTAGTCCTTCATGAGGTCCACAGAGAAGGAAAGATAGCTTAACTGTCTTCTCAAAACTCAGATCATCAATCAACATTACTTGGTTGTCCTTGTGCCTTCTTATTATAAGTTGGAGAAAAGCTTTGCAATAAAAACCATTCTTGAAAGGACAACTAAAGAAAGGTTCTGAGTCCTCAGTGATTAAGGTTCCTTGTACTTAGATCAGAGTTAGAGCTTTTCAGAGTGTTTTCCACTTATGCTTTAAAAAAAAATCTCCATACAACAACCTTGGTATTTGTCATTTCGTTCAAAGAAAGTTTATTAAGTGCCTGTTATGGACCTGGTATTGTAGTGCTCGAGGTACAACGGAGAGTAAAATTGTGTAGTTCCTGTTCCCACAATTCTCTCAGTGCAGCAGAGAGAAATACAAAAAGAAAAGAGTCACATCAGTTTGCTCACATGTTCACTCACAGGGTAAGTGCTCTGAAGTGAAGACACTCAATTCTTAATGAGCTATGCTCAGGTGGGCTCAGGGATGCAGTCTGCAGCAGGAGCTAAAAGCCTCATTGAAGGCTAGAATTAACAAATCCACAGGGTGGGAGGGAGAGAGGAGTTGCCCAAAGCTTGTGGTTGGAGGGGGCACGGCCTGAGAAACCAACACTGGCTCCTGTGGCAGGAGGACAGACAAGATGGAGATGTTGGAGTAAGGTGTGAGTGCAGAGAGTGAGGAAAGAGAGGAAGAGAACTAATATTAGCAAAGCATATGTTTTTGTTTCACCCTGTGTGTGAATGTGTTACTGTACATAATGTGCTTAGACATTATGTGGCTTAAATATAGCAAATTCAGTGTAAGTAAAGGATGATCACTTACCTTGTTGCCATTATTATCAACATCCTATGCACAGCTTTCTGAATGTGTTTCTTTGCCACCTTCTTATTGATTATTATTTGCCCTATTTTACAAGTGAGAGAACTGAAGTTCAGGGAACTTACATAGTTACCTAGCTTTACCTACAAGTGGCAGAGTTAAGGCTCAAAACCTATGCCCTTCCTATGCCCAAAAATAACTCAAGCAATCTGCGAAGACAACCCAAGTTATAAGGTATGATGGTTCTGTCCTCCAAGCCCAGGAGCTACTGACAGCTGTTAGAGTTGTCCTAGAATTATTCTTAAGGAGTCTGCTTGGGTCATTTGTATTTATTTGAATTTGACAGAGAAATTGTTCTTTACCTTTTCACTAAATAAAATATGAAATTCACAGCTGTAGCTTTCTTAAATAGGGTTGTCCAAGGTGACATGATTGCTAATAATAATAATAAAATATGCACATACAAAACAGAACAACTCACCCTCTAAACTTCTGCATTCCTCAGATAAACTTTAGGTAGGATAATTAATTTTTGGCAACACATTGTTTTGAGGAAGTTACCCATCATTTAGATAATGTAAAAAAAGAAGAAAACTTAAGCATTTAAAAAAAAAAACAAACAAACCTTGGGACATAGGACTCAAAAACATACCTGTGCTGCGCTTTATGAACATTATCACATTTAACTCTCAATTCAATGATGTCTTCTTATTTCAGTGCAACAGGTGACACAGAGCAATTAAGTGACATGGCCCTGCTTGCCGGGTATCTTTCTCACTTTTTATCCACCATGCCCCAGGGGCCTCATTCTCAAAGTTAGTTTGACTGCACTTTTATCTTTACTTATTGTCTGTCTTAGGTTTAAAATAAATTTCAATGCATGTATCCTTGACTCCTTTTCCTAAATCTGTTGATAGTAATGTAGAAGCTATTTTGACACAAAGTAGGATTTTCTACTCTGATGCAATTAACCTGTGAAATGTGACATTAAAAAGCAGTTTTTGAAAAGTTCTTGTAGAGGCATTTTAAAAAATCTGTATGATGCAGGATATTTTGCTTGATTAATGCTCAGAATAACAACTGAAGAGATGGAATGTTTGGATTTCTAAGTCTAAGCTAGAAGAGGAAAGGGAAGCCAATCAGAAATACAAAAGCCAAATAGGTAGCTTCCTAATATGGCTTTAGGTCTTTTGCAGCTGGAAAGTTCTCCTGTAGGTTTTGCTCCTGGCTACTCCTTTTCTCTTTCCTTCCTTAATATACAAAGGTACTTAACTAGGTTGCTCTTCACAAGGAAAAATAAACTCTGAGTGGATCATTTCCTTCAGCTACCAGTGAAATATGCAATGGTAAATACAATCTATGTGATGCAAGGTTTTAAAAAATATGATTGTCTCAACTGAATATTTATCTCAAAGATCTCCTTTTCCCTAAGGCTGCTGATTGAAAAATCCCTGGTAGTGTAATACATGCCTCTCTCACACATACAGCCCTGAATCCCAGACTCCTCTGAGGTTGAAAAATGGGTTTTCAGAGCAGACTGGCCACCTGCCGTGCTCTGGACCCGGGGTTGCTCAACCTGCACTTCTCTGTCCTCTGCCCTCTGTCAGCTAGTGCCACTTGTGGGATGGTGTCTAAGAGAACTATGATCAGTTCTCTTTTTGAAGAGTAGGTTGGTTCTAAAGGAACATAGGTCTAAGTCACATACAGAAAATGCATGACTAGCTAGAGCCATGAATGAATCCTACATTTCTCAGTTAAAGAGGAGCTGCCAGAAGGTTTCCAAGGCACACACAGGTGCACACAGAGGTGCATACGCATGTGCAGGTTAGAAAGGCAGAAGAGAGAGTCTGACAGAAACAGGAGCTGGAGAATGTTTACCAGACGCAGATCACCCTCCCTGCTAAGCATGCACTCAGGCTTTCCCCAACCCACATCTCCAGCAAGCACTAAAAGTCAGCTGTGTTCTTCCTGCTGTGTAGCCCAAGAATGGCCACCAGGTGAACCAGCCTAGCAAGCAGCCTCCATGGTCATATACGGAGCAAATTCTGTTTTGCTAATTGCTTCCTTGGGCATACACCAAGTTATTAAACAGACAGTGACAAAACAGAGAGCTTGGAGAAATTTCTGAAGCAGCATCCACTGAATGTTTTTTTCTGAGTACGAGTTCCTAAGACTTGTTTGCATGCTACATGGAACAAGAAAAACTGGCAAAATACCTCTGAATTATATTTTAGTCTGCTGTCTGCTTTGAGATCACCCCTGCAATAATGTTTTGCTCTTCAGAAAATACTTCCCTTTCCTCATAGAAGAGAGGCTGATTTTCGGAGCAGACCTAAGTCTGTCAGAAACAGGCTTCTGCCAGGAACGACAGTCATGTAGTAGCTACAGAAAACAGCATCAGCAGAACCTGTGGGAAGTCAGACGCCAGCCCACTGTGTCCCACCCACCCACTCTCCCTCTCTGGTCTGTACCTTCCGTGTGGCAGCTGGAAGAGAGGATCGTGTTCGGAGGTCTGAAGATGTAAGGCAGGTAACGAGAGAAGCATTTCATCTTCCAAATAAAAAAATAAAATTCTAAATAAAAAGCCAGTCTCCTGAATCCATAAGGATTCTCGCGACCTCCCAAGCTGGCTACATCACCAATATGCTTATGTAGGTTCTTGCCCAGATCTGCAGAGCTGGGAAGCCCGAGGAATAACTGGAGCTGGGTCCCATTTTGCCATCAGCGCCAGAAAGCACTGCCTTACATTTCTGCATGCAGCTCAAACTCAGAAGCCCCCAAGCAAGCCGGGATATAGCCTCTTCATTGGCTGAAGCTCCTTGGAGCACGATTTGCTGAGTAAGTCAGTCCTGCCTGTAAACACACACTGAAAGGCTCTGCCTGAAACCTCCACCTTCTTCTGCGTGGTCAGATTCTTTTTTAGCAAAGGAAATCCAGCAGGATATGGGAGTAGTGAGGATAAGTGACCATCTCTTATTTAGCTGAAAGACCAGATGAAACAAAGACAGCATAGTGTTCCACCCTGGAGGGAGATGGCTGGGAAAAGGAGCCACCCGTAAAGCCATGGATCTCAGGAATATTAAAGTACAGTGCAATGAAATGGGTCTCTGTCCTCGCTTAATCTAGATTTAGTTCTATCTTTTTTTAATGCTGAAGCCCAAACAATAGAACCATTTATCACTTAGGTGAAGCCAAAAGCTGGGTTGAGCAGTCGGTGACAGGGGCTAACACAGACAGATTCTGTG
>PVKN010011908.1:0-21201 GCA_004027915.1 Capromys pilorides
GAGAGGGACACATTCACCATTCATGGCCTGGTGTCAATAAACAATTGTCTCATCCAAAAGAAATTACCCTTATTCTGCTTACACCTTGCTAAGTAGCCTCTGATAGCTTGATTTAACCTGCTGTTTTAATTAAAGAGAGAAAACTTCTGTCAAACTGTCCCTATACACAGGCATTTGAGATAGTTCAATGTCTCTTCTCAAATCAATACATAGTAAATTGAAAATTAAACCAGAATGAAAGTGATGAAATTAACTGTGTGTACTTTTAGTTCTACGGGAAAAAAATGCAAATTTGGAAAGGGTAGCCAAAGGTATCTTCTAAGATACAGGTTAAAAGATAGAAGAGCTATGGTTATCACATGCAAGCTTCTGAGAATTCAGCCTCTAAAGGAACTTAAATACAGACTTAATTTTTCTTGTCTAGTGTTCTAATCTATTTCCATCTTTCTTTCATATTTTAATGTGTTTGACTATGTATCTATGTTGACACATGTAGATAATTTCTCATAGCCTAAAACTTCATGCAAGAATGAATGCTGGCTCAAAGGATAACATCAGAAAAACTTAGCCCAATGAGAGGATTCTAACAAAGCAGCCACCAAATAATAATTAATTTTTTCTACAGGAAAAAAGGATAAAAAGTAAAACCATTCTCTGTCCAACATTCCAAATCTTCTAGTCCAAAGCTCTCCTAGCCCGTAAACTTGCTGATATCAAAAACGTTATAAGCTTCTTCCTGCCATGTTGGCCTCTGCTCATTCTGTGACCCACAGCCTGAAACACCCTCCTCTGTTGTTCCTATACACCCCAGCCTGACTTTCCAGCCTCTCTACTCCCCAGTGTTACCCCCATTGCTCCACAAAATTTATCTCCACTGTGACAACAAACAATGTTGTTCTCTGCTCTCTGAATGCCTCTGACACTTTCTGACATGCTGCTTACCAAACTGCTTGACACTATAGGGCCTTTTTATTGTCTCCAGCCAGCCCTTTTCCTGGGCAGTTTTGGCAGTTCCATTATCCTTCTAATCATCCTGCTTCTTGTTTCTTTTTATTAGTACCTATTAAATTGTCCTCTACAACACTTCAATTACCCAGTGCTATCTTGTCATTACCATTGACTGCCCTTTCCAAAATCTTAGTGATAAGCATGGAATGATGGCAAATAACCTATCAGCTTAGAGCCTTCACAGTGCTATGGTCCTCAGACTAAAAGCATTACAGGGAGTGTAGACAATCTCTGTTCATCTGGAAAGCTAATTAGGTGAGAATCTCATGAACAAATGTCTATTATACAAGTACACATGAAAACTATAGCTTCTATAAGCAAACAATAAAAATTTACCTCTTACCACTTGTTTAGTTACAGTATAAATTATTTTTTACATTTGTTGAATTTAGGATAAGTCTATTGAGAAACCTGTTAACTTGCCACAAACTCCATCATTTATTATCTATGCTGCTATTTTGCCTTCATCCTGCAGCGATCATTTCCTATTTGATGTCATAGCATAAATGTCAAGTTCTTCAGGATTCACCCACAAGTAAATTGTCCCCTCCACACGGCACAAGGATACCCCTAAGGGAAGTGTTTCTCAATCATTTGTCTTCACTATTTGCCTCTCAGTAAAGAAATTTCTCAGATATTTTTTCCTGATTTCTCCCTACAAAACTTTAAACCATAATATCTCTTTGTGTACTATCCATATAGCTATGCTTTGCACATTGAAGAGTATGTATGCACACACACACACACACACACACACACACACACAACCAATTTTTTGACCATATGGGGGGAATAGTGCCTGTGTTGAGCATGTATGATTTGGGCACAGGAACTGCAGCCTACACATGGTTTTCATTTGGCTGTTATCTGAAGCTCCCAAGGTGAGCACGGATGTGAGGCTCATCACATCATAGATGTGAGGCTTCTGTTTCTGACTGATTGATTGATTGATTGATTGATTGATTGATTTGGTACTGGGTCTTGCTGCACATCTTCCCCAGCACTGGGATTACAGGGTGTATCATCACACCCATAGTGGCTGGCATAGCATGAGGCTGACATGGAATGTGGTACCAGGGATCAAACCCAGTTCCTTGCACTTGCCAGGCAGGCACTTAGACTACCAAGCTATCTCTCCAGCCCTTCCCCATATCTTTTGCTAAGTCTTTCTTATCTTGCTAGTTTTGTTCTTACCAACTAAGCTTTTATATTTTTAGTACAATGGTAAGCAATTCAGCCCTAAGCTAGGGCTAAAAAGATCATACTTGTATTTTGAAAAGTTCAATATTAAGTTGCAAATCATGGACCTAAGAAATAAAATGTTTGTGTAGAGTACTATGCAGTGTTGCTGTACCATTCTTGTACCCTTTTACCTCCATACTGTTTCAGCATGAATAGATGAGGCATCATGACTATTAACAGCACAGTTCAGAAATTCACATAACAGCATTTGGAACAAAATAAAGAGAAAAATGAAGCTTTCTGCAGTAGTGCATGCCAGTAATCCCAGCATTTGGGAAGCTGAGGCAAGAGGATAACTGTAAATTCAAGGGCATCCTGGGCTACATAGTGAATCCAAGGCCAGCAGGAACTACATAGGGAGACCATGGAGAGAGAGGGCAGGACAGAGAGAGAGAGAGAGAGAGAGAGAGAGAGACAGAGAGAGAGAGAGAGAGAGAGAGAGAGAGAGAGAGAGAGAAAGAGAGAGAGAGAGAACAGAAACACAGAGAGAGACAGATCCAGAGAGACAGACACATAGAGACAGAAACAGAAAGACAAAAACAGAGACAGAGACACAGACAGACACAGAGAGAATAAAATCAAAAAATAATAAAAAATGGTCAGGAAGATGACTGCATTTGTATTTATGTGGAGAAGATAGCCATGGTCATGTTTCTCCCAATGTGGATTTTATGAACTAGAGCAATTTTTTTTTTGTACCAGAGATTGAATTTGGGACTTTGTGCTTGCCAGGCAGGTGCTTATGCCACCAAGCTAAATCCCTGGTCCCTAGAGGAAAATTTTATCAAATGCTTTTGTTTGGGAGCCAAGTTGTTTGCCACCAAAAGCATTCAAGGTATTAGTATAGAGGTAAATAATATAAAATATTAAAGTAGGATCATGCAGTTTACAATTTTCTAACTTTTTGGTTAATGCATTATGAAACATTTCCTTCATCATTATATATCATAAGTATTTTCTAAACTTACTTCAAATTATAAATGTGTGGGAAGTTGAAAAAATAATATACAGAGATCCCCATGTAATCACCTAGTTTCCTTGAAGTGTGCATTTTTTTGATTATAGTACAATGTCAAAACCAGAAAATTGGGCTGGTAGGGTGGTGCATACCTGTGGTCCCAGCACTAGGGAGACGGGGCAGGAAGACCACCATGAATTCAGGGCCAGCGTGAGCTATACCGTAAGAGCTTGCCTCAAAAAAAAAAAAAAAAAAAAAGTGGGAAAAAATAAAAAGAATGCTGGAAGAGAGCTTGTGTTTATAGCCAGAAATTCCACAGGAAACTAGGAAACATCAATTTAACAGTGGAGCATTGTCCCACTATGTTAAGGAGGTCAATCGGTTCTCCAATGTTCACCTCTAATATTGAAAGATTATTTTAAATATTTGCCTAGGTCTAGAGCCATAAATATTTGCATATGTTTGGTCATTTTCATATATTTCTAACAGTCTTCCTGTCAGCTGCAGAGCTGAGAAAACTGTTCACACTCTTATTTTCTCTCTCTGTACCTATCTGGCCCTCACGCCCTTGCTGCACAGACACATACACCCCGATTAGGAGTGCTGATCACTATAGAGCTCCAAATCTTCCATGTCAACTTCAGTTTTGACTCACTAGATAATTTCAGGACAACTGAGAGGTAACCGTGGGGAAAAGCCAAGTACTACTAATGATTAACTAGTATTTACCAAAAAAATGGGCCTGGATATTATTGACTAAGTCAAGCCAAACAACAAAAATATCTTACAAAAACATTATTTTATGCCTTTTTCTCTATAGAAATTATGCATCTTGAGTTCAAAAACTTAATCATTACCTGCAGCAAAAAAGGAGAGGATGAAAGAAAATACAAAATACCTTCCTTGCTTTCTTCTTTCCTTTCTTCCTTCCTATCTGTCTGTCTTCCTTCCTGTGTTTCTGTTTGTCTGTCTGTTTGTCTTCTTGTGGTCCTAAGGATTAAACACAGGACCTTCACATAGAACTACCCCCCTAGACCACATATTTTATTCTACTTTTCCTTTTGAGATAGGCACTAAGTTGCCTAGTTTGGCCTTGATCCTGTTTCAACCTCCTAAAATGCTATAATTGCAGGCATACACCACCATGCCTGAGTACAAGATACAGCTTTTATAAGCATCCAAAAATCTAGCAAAAATTTTACTTTTCCTGCCATTTTCATCAGAAATCTTTTATGTCAGTATTACCTTCATTGTTCCTTTGGATAGAATCAGAAATAATGTACTTTTATTACTATGTATTACTATTTACATAAAATCTATCTTCCTTTATCAGACTGTAACTTCACAAGAGGCAGTGACTTGTCTACCTTGACACATCATATGACAAACACAGGATCCATACATAGTAGATGCTCAAAATGTTTGTGTGGAAGAATTGACTATCAAGAAAGAGGAATTGACTACTGAGTTGAGAAGGATATTTTGATATGATGCTTTCTCCATTGCAAAAGGATGCCATGAAAGCATCTTTTATTCATCCAACTTAATTTACTCACTCTAGAGTTAGGCTGTGCCCAAATGAAGACTATTAAAGTACAGTCCTTGAACTTGAGGGACTCACAATCTACAGAGGGAGATAGATACAAACCAATAAACCATCAGACCATGGAATAATATCTATGCAAGGATCAGAAAAGAGGTAGCAATCCAACTACCTCCCATTGAAATCACGATTGTATGTTGGCAGTCAACCCTCTAATGTAGAGGAAAAAAGAGACTCAGAACTAAATTTGGGAGTGTTTTGTTTTATTCTGTAAGGATTATTAAAAATGGGGCCAAATTAAACTGAGAACTTTGCCCACCTAAATTTGTTAAGGTTTTATTTTAAATACTCCTTCAGAGAGATTTCCTCTGATCCCTCCACACACACACACACACACACACACACACACACACACACACTGAGTTAGGTAGCTTTCTGTGCCATTCCACCAGACTACAAAGTACATGAAGTCAAAGAAGATCTCCAGATCACTGACTATTATAGCATCAGTACCTAGAACTATCTCTGGGATATAGTAAATATTTGATGAATAAGGTCTTCCAATTTATTTTTCTTCAAACCACTATATCTCATTCTTCTATCCTATACACAGAAAAAAATATTTTCCCTTCCTAAATGTTATTTTGCTTTTCCTTAAAAAGATGATGGTTCTTCCAGTTTTTCCAGACATTATCACTCAGCAAATGGAAGGGAAAATTGTCATCCCCGGGGGGATGACTATCTGAGGCTACAGCTTCTGCCAAGCAGCCACAAGAACTAGGACTGTCTGTAAGCTCCTAGAATTATTTCCCAATGGAGTTTCTTTGCACCTCATAAGGACACAATATCCAAAATATCTGGACAGAAAAGGAAAAACTTTCTTTTACAGCATAGCTAAGATTAATGCTCTCAAGGGACTGGCAAAGAGTCAACATTCACTTTCTGTACCCAAAACCAGTTCTTACCCTCTGCTTTCACTAAAGGTTCAGAGGAAAGGGAGAAGAGCACTTGCAGGGGTCCAGATATTTAAAAACAGAAATTGGAAAGGACCCTGAAAGAGCCTCCAGCCCTAAGGCACCAAGCTCTGGAGTCAATGGATCCTGTGTTTGGTGATTCCCCCAGCCATCTGGCAACCAGAGAGTGTGTTATTTTTAAGAACTGGCAAGGCATGTGGCAACCTCAAAAACCACACCCCTTGAATGTCAGCCTCCTCCACCAACCTGGGGTAAGCCTGCCACAGAGCAAGAAATAAAGGCTGTGCTGTGAGGATAGCAGCCCTTCTAAAACACTGTTGATTTTGTTTTAAACACACACAATTAGAATAAGTTCCTTATTCTTTTATATACTAAATGTTCTGCTGAAACTTGGAAAAGTCAGTCAAATTTAGATGTTTCCAACTGTCCAGATGTGTCCTAGATACAGCCTAGATGTCAGGAAGACGCTTGAATTAATTTAAATATGGGGTGGGTTTTTTCCACTGTAGAAATATCTCTTTAGAATTATACACAATATTTCACATTACCCTTAGAAGAAACAAGAAAATATAGTTACTAAGATAGAGAACTAGATTGGTTCCCACAAATATTGGCTAAAGGTAAACACAGGATTAAATGGAAAGAGTTTCAAAGTTTCTCTTAATACTGTTTTTCTAATATATACATAATTAAAATGATCACTGAAAGAATTAAGAAGAGCCTGGAGATGTAGCTCAGTGGTAGAGTGCTTGCCTAGCATGCACAAGGCCCTGCATTCAATCCCCAAGACCACCAAAAGAAAAAAAAAAAGGAATATAGGGGATTTCCTTATGTATACTAGATTTTGTTAAACATAACATAGTAGATTGTTATGATTTGTGTGTACTGTCCCCCCAAAGCTACTGGGGCATAGTTCTAGAGTTTGTGATTAATTCATGACCCAAGGCTGGGATTTTTTTTTAATGTATTTAGTACAGGGTCTACAGGGTCTCACTACACGGATCGGACTCGTAGTGATTCTCCTGTTTTAAGCCTCCTAAGCACTAGGATTACAGGCTCGTACCATCACGCTCAGTCTCAATCGGCCATCTCAGGGCCCTCTGGGGGCAGGGCTGGCATGGCCCTACAGGGGTCAAACCCCAACCCCTGTGTCTGCCTAAGCAGGTGTTTTAGTCAACTGAGCCATCCAGCTGGCCCTCAATGCTGGGATTATAGGTCTGAGTACTGCTAGGTTTATGGGTGTGAGAGTTACACCCAACCTGGGTCAGACAGCCTGAAGACAATATAAGGAAAGGAGAGGAGCTTGCCTCTGCCACTGCTGCTGCGTCCCCCTTTTTTGCCTTTGTCCTTTGCTATTTTCCACCACCATGAACTGCTGCTCTCTGCCATGTGGAACTCTGCCTTGGAGCCAGCTGGGTATGGACTGAAAACTCCACAAACTGTGAGCTAAAGAAATCTTTCCTTCTTTATTTTTGAGTGTTGGGTATTTTGTCTCAGCAATGAGAGAAAAGTATCTGAGACATAGATTAGACATAAATCATATATGTATATATTATATTACATATATAATATATTATATATAGTATATATTATATTTTGCTATTTGTTGAACTGATACATATATATATATATATATATATATATATATATATAGTTTTAATTGCAATGTGTAAGGTATCACTCTATTATACAATAACTTTAATGGCTAACATAACTGAAACCACCTGAAATTTTCCATTGGTTCTTAATTCATCTAGAAATAAGGATTTCTTTTCATTCCCTTAAGTTAAAATTCCCTTAAGTTAAAATAATTCATTTAAAGAAGGAGTCCCCCTTTAGCAAGTCTTGGTTTAATGGAAGCAGGCACAGCACTTCTGAATGATCTGTATTCTAGTAGCAGTTCTTCCACTTACTCAGCTAAAAAATAGAACATGTTGTCACTACAAAATAGCAATAGTGAGGATATGAGGTAATGGTCATGTTAATTATCTTGATATAGCTGTTACACAATGTACATTTATCAAGATCTGATTTATACATAAGTGTGTACAATTTTTATTTGCCAATAAATAAATTAAGCAGACTACAAAATATCTCTAAGGTAGTAATTTAGAAAAATTACACTTTAACAAACTGGAAAATCTTGACAAAATGGACAGATTTTTAGACTCATAAAAATTGCCAAAACTAAACTGAGAAGGTATAAAAGTAAGTTCTGAACAATCCTGTAACAACCAATAAAATTAAGGCAGTAATGAAAAAAGTTACTATCTTTATTTCTTTCTCTTATTGCTGGAACAAAACATTTGAGACCCCCTGTGGAAGACCACCCGAGCAGCTCTCCTTAAAAGAAAAGAGAGTGGCTCCATTTTGACTGAGCCTGACCCTGTTTCCTCGTATTGAAATGTGAAGAGCTAGCTAGAACTTCTCATTATCCTTTCAGTTGGCCTTAAGCAGAGCGTAATGGTCTAGCCGAGGTGCTGATGGTAATTTTTGCAGATGGCACGCGTGTTTCCCTGATACCAGGACGAAGAGCCACTGCTCCACGGTGCCATCTGGGATTGAGCCTCCAGATAGAGGCTATGACTTCCTGGGCTTGAAAGATTACACATCATAGCTGAAGCACCAGACCCCCAAAATATTAGATGCTATTTTAATAGCATAATGCAAATTACTTCCTTTGTAAATCTCTAAATTTGGCAGAAGTGAATGCAGGCCTCCTACCTAGCCCAGCTCACAGCTCACCTTCTTCCCAAAATTCCCTTTCACAAGCCACTCCCCCTTCTCCAATGAATAAAGCCTGAGTGCAGCCCTGGGTCGGGCTCTTGGTTCCAGAAGCCGCTTTCATGATTGGACCTAGGGCCCCTTGGCTTCCCACTAATTGTATAAATATGTTTTAGTGACTTTGTTATCACTGTGGGTTGTGCTGGGAGTGGTAGATTAGAATTAACTTGGTGGAATTCCAATAACAGGTTATTAGGAATATAAGTTTAGACTTCTTGGACCAAAACAAGAACCAGGAAGGGACTCCGACAACCCCCAAGTTAAAGAATGTATTGAATCACAGTTTTTAGAGGTTTCAGCCATAGCTGGCTGGCTCCAAGGTAGGATAGCATGGCAAAGGGACATCACAGAGGAGAAATTGCTCATGGAAAAATAACAGAAAGCAGCAAGCAAAATATCTCTTTTCATTTTGCCCCATCTGGGCTATAAACTTTTTGAGTGTCACCCATACCCAATATCTATGCCCAGATTTATGTTAAACCTATTGGTGGGTTAATCTAATACCATACATCTGCAATCCCAGTATCGTGTCCCCTAATCCAGCATACCACACCCATGGTTCAGCCACCTCTCAAAAGCCTCACCTATGAGCACATAAGGCTTTGGCAGGACATGTAGATACCAGTACTCCTCAAACCCTTCAATGAAATGAGAAGAGAAATAGTGCTTGGAAGCACTCATGCAAACTCCAGCAAACTCATGTCTAGAACCTGGCATCACCCTGATACCAAAACCAAAGATCCAACTAAAGAAAGAAAACATAGACCAATCTCCTTAATGAACATAGTTACAAAAAGCTTCAGTAAGATATTGGCAAATACAATGCAATGAGTCATCAAAAGGATCACTCATCATAATAAAGTAGGCTTCATCCCAGGATTGCAAGAATGACTCAACTGTATATAAATAAAAATGTAGGGCTTCTGGGAAGATAGTGGAATGGTAAGTAGCAACAAATCAGCCTCTCTATGATTTGGAATACAGACTTTGAAAAATAACAACTTGGGAAAAGAAAGAAGAGGGGTGGATTCCCTGGGAGGCAGGGAAGACCTGAAAAGAAAATAGGAGCCCACAGAGAAATTGAAGAGACAGGCCACAATGCACAAAAAGGAAGGGGCAACCCGCACTTTCTCCCTCGCTCCTGGATCATGGTATGAGAAAGGAAGATATAATCTAAGAGACAGAGAGAAAGCAGGCATCTCCAGAAGACTCCTGGGAAAAAAAGCACCAGTGGAATGGAGCAGTGGATGCTGTGCACAACAACAGCTGGCAAGAAACTCCAGTCCAAGGGTCTGCTGTGTCCCCTGGAGCGTGCATTTATTCTGTCAGATACATTTGAGGGAGGGACCAAGTGAACCCAGGACTTAGAATATCCCCAGCTCAGCTTCACCTCAGGACTGCCAGTGTTAAATTATCATAGTGATCAGGTGAGGGACAATCATGAGAGATATCCATGGTCAGGAAACCCCAGGCAGGCCAGCAAGTGGCACCCAGAGTGTTATAAGTTAAATGACTCAGGCCTAAACCCTAAATCCAAACCTAGATTCATGCTGACTTCAATGTATTTGAAAGTCTCAAGACCGAGACCATGCCCTAATCCTATGGCCAGTATACTGGAATTACACAGCATGATTTGTGTCTTATTGCCTCCTTTGTCTGCCAAAGAGCAAAGTCATGCCGTGGACACTGCCACAAAACTACGGACCCCAGAAGATGCACACAGACTTTAAATCACAGAAAAACTTATTTTTTTCCTCTTTTCCTTTGCCTTGTTTTTTAGTTTTGTTTATTTGAGCTTTTCTGATTGTTTTGTTTCTTTATAAGGATAAATACTGTTTGTAATTTTAGCAGTTAAGCTACCTACGATAAGAAATTTACAAGCCTTGCTGGAAAAAACAAATAAAAATAAACAGAAAATGAGAAAATATGGAAGCAAGATACAACCCCAGCGCCCCAGCTCACACAAAGAAAATCCAGAGGACACTGAAGTAGAAGGAATCAAAAGTAAATGAGCTAAACTGTCTGAAATGGTGGCAGCATAAATGACAAAGCAGATAAATAAGTATCTAGACAAAAATAAGAGAGAAATAATTACACAGATAATTAAAGAAAAGATGAACATAATGAAGAACATGATTAGTCAATCTAGAGTAGATACAGATTAAAAAATACATAAATTTAGGAAAGTGAGGCAAACCATGAATGCCCAAAATAGGAAACACTTGGATTCCATAAAGCATTGAGACAGATATCCAAGAAATTTTAAAGCTCTATTGAAAATAAAACACAGTAGAATCAATCAATGTAAAAACAGAACAGATCTAGAAAAAGACAGGTTAGTGATTAACAATCACCAAATGAAACACTTCTTAACAATAGCAGAAATCCATGAAAACTCAGCCCAACAGTTACTATATGATGCAAAGAATAATAACATTAGATTAATTGAAATAAATGAAAAAAATCAGAAGATACCACAAAGGACATAAAAAGCTATTCACAGAAGTAATATCAGAAAACCTCTTAAGCACGAAAAAAGAATTTGATGTTCAGAGAAGTGAGGCATATAGATTATAAATTAGCCATAATCAGAAAAAAACACTATACCAAGATATATAATAGTCAAGGGTCAGCAGTATAGCTCAGTGAACTAAGAACTTGCTTAGGTAAGCACAGGGGCCAGGGTTTGATCCCTGGTACCACATGCCATGGTGGCCCCACTTTCAGGTGTGATGAGTCAGCAATGGAGTTTAGGTGTGGTGGTACACCCCTGCAATCCCAGCACTAAGGAGGCAGAAAACAGGGGGATCACTATGAATCAGAGCTGTGTAGTGATACCCTGCACAAAAACAAACAAACAAAAAATATATATAATAGACAAAATTCCATAAATTTAACATAAGAACAGAATATTTAAGACTGTTAGAGAAAAGAAACAAACCACTTAAAAGGAAAACCCATCAAAATCACAGCAGACTATCCAACACAAACCCTTAAGTTAAGGAGAGCTTGGAGCTAAGTATTACAAGCCCTAAAAGAAAATAACTCCCAGCCCAAATTAATGTATCTCCACAAACTCATCTTTCAAAATTGATGGGGAAATAAGATATTTCTATGACAAAGAACAGCTGAAGAAATTAAGAACCCCAAGCCAGCACTCCAACAATTCTGAAGGATATGGTTGACAAAGATAATAAAAACTATTCCAATAATCTCAATAAAATGAATCCACCACACAAGGCAAATAATTAAATAGAAAATAACTTAACAAGAGAAATTAACACAAGAACAAAATAAATTCAATGCCTATCAACTGCCATCAATGTGAATGGTCTCAGTTCACTAACCAAAAGAAATGTTGACCAACTGGATCAAGCAACAGGGTCCAACAATACGCTGCATATAAGAAACACATTTCATTCAAATAGAAACTCATAAAAAAAAAAAGCCAAAGAATGGTAAGGAATATTTCATGGAACAGGAACACAGAAAAAAAAGCAAGTGTAGCTATTCTATTTGCAGACAAAGTGGATTTCAAACCAAGACTGATTGAGAGGTCACACATCCTTGTGAAGGGAACAATCCAAGAGAAAGAGATTGCTACGTAAATATATATGCACCAAATACTGGTGTAGCCAACTATGTAAAAAAAAACTTATAAAATATCAGATAAGCTCTAATACAATTGTAATGGTTGACCCAAATACTCCAGTGTCACAACTGAACAGATTAACTAAACAAAAAAGTCATCAAAGAAATATCAGAGCTAAACCAAATCTCTGAACAGACTTAGTAGATTTTTACAGAGTGTGCCAACCCACAACAAAAGAACACACATTCTTCTCAACAGCATACAGGACATTTTCCAAAATAGACCACATACTAACTCATAGAGCATGCTTCAATAAACACAAAGCATTGAAATAATCCCATGTGTATCATCATATAATAGTGCAATGAGATATAGCAAAAGAAACCACAAAAACTACATAAACACATAGAGATTAAATAACACCTTCCAGAAGAACCAGTGAGTCACAAATGAAATGGGTTTCCAAATTAAAAGATTAAGCCGATATGACACATTACAGGACACATGAAAGCAGTCTTATGAGGGAAATGTACAATACTGAATTTCCACATCAGAAAAACACAGAGTTCAAATAAATAACCTATTGTTGATTTTCAAGGGTCTAGAAAAAGAAGAATAACAAACCCAAATTACATATGAAGGAGGAAACTATAAAGATCAGAGCAGAAATTAATGCAGTTGAAACCAACAAAGCAATACAAAGAATCAACACTGAAGAGGTAATTCTTTGAAAGACTAAAAAAAGTAGACAAAGCTTTAGCCAAGCTTATCAAAATAAGGAAAGAAAAGACCCAAATCTATGCAGTGAGGAATAAAAAAGATGAAATCAAAGTGGATCCTGCAGAAATTCAGGAGATCATCAATACCTACTTTAAGAGCCTGCACTCTAAGAAGACAAAATAGTTCATAAGAACAGATTCCTAGACTTATAAAAGCTGAATCAAGAAGATATAAAAACTCTAAATAATTGAGTATAAGTCAATGAAATTGAAGAAGTAATATAAAAATTACCAAGAAAAGTCCGGGTCCTGGCAGATTCACTGGCGAATTACACAAGAACTTTAAAAATAATCTAATATCACTGCTCCTCAAGTTTAACGAAATTAAAAAGGAAGCAATATCCCCAAAGTCATTGCTGGAAGCAAGCATTATCCTGATACAAAAACCATAGAAGGATCCAACCAGAAAAGGAATTTCAGACCAACCAGAAAGGGAACTATAGGCCATATGTTCTCCTCAAAGAACACGGATGCAAAATAAGATATTGGAAAACAGAATGCAGCATATCATCAAGATTATATACCATAGTGAAGCAGTACTCATCCCAGGACTTCAGGGATACTTCAACAGGTACAAATCATTAAGTATAATAAACCACATTGATGGAATCAAGTACAAAGACAAATGATCATCCTAACAGACACAGAAAAAGCATTTGAAAAACTTCAGCACCCATTTATGATAAAAACCCTACAGAAAACTAGAATAGAAGGCTTATGTCTCAATCTGATAAAAGCTATCTATGACAAACCAATAGCCAACACCACACTCAATGGTCAAAAAGCTGAAAAAACAAATTTTGCAAAGCAAAATCATAGTAATTCAACAATGGTTGCTGAATTGCCTATTGTTATCTTCACACTAGTTCTTCAGATTAACAGATATAAGCATGCAAAATTGATCAAAAATATACTAAAAAGAAGAAAAGATTTTAAGAATTATTCTTTTCGTTCGACCAGTAGAAATCAGCAGTAAAATTATCCAAGCTATCCTGTGTATGTATATATGCATTTTTTTCTCTTTCTTTTTTCTTTTCTCTTTTCCCTCCTCCTGGTTCCTTCTCTTTGAACAGTTTCTTTCCCTGTCATGGTATCTATTGTACTTTTCAGATTTTATACACCTTTCAGGTTTTTATACTAGGGATATAATATGATGTTTATGCATGCAGGTCTGATTTATTTCACTTATGAAAGTAGTCTCTAGTTGCATCCATTTACCTGTAAAAATCTTTGAGTTTATGTTTTCAGAGCTGAGTAATATTCCATTGTGTAAAAATGCCACATCTTTTTTTTATTCATTCCCCAGTTGATGAGCATTTGGGTTGTTTCCAAGATTTAGCTATGACAAATTGTGCTGCTATGAACATGAGCGCACATATATCACTGTGCTATGATGCTTTCAATTCTTCTGGAAAAAATACCTGAGGTGGGTGGATAGCTATAATCCCAGCACACAGGAGGCTGAGGCAGGGGAATCACCATGAGTTCAAGGCCATTCTGAGCTAGTAACGAGATTCTATCTCAAAAAATAGGTGTAGGCAAGGACTTTCTGCACAGAATTTCAGGTGCACAAGAAATATAGCTGAATCAACAAATGAGATTGTAACAAACTAAAAATCTGCACAGCAGAGAAAACAATAGTGAAGAGACAACCTATAAAATAGTAGAAAAAAATTGCCACCTACAACTTGAGCAGAGAATTCATATATAGCATGTATATGAAAAGCTAAAAAAAATAGACCATCCAAAATAAAAGAGCCAATCAGAAAATGAACAACTGAAATGAATAGACATCTCTCAGAAAAAGAAATACAAATGGCCACTAAAGAAGACATGTCCTTCATTTGAGTTATTTAAAGTAGAAATAAGGTAAAGTGGCAAGTAAAAGACTTATAAAAGGAAAAGAAGGGAGAATCATTATGCAAATGGGAAGGGGACCAAAAGATTGAGATTGGGTTAGAAGGAGAGAGGAAGAGGACATAAAAGAGTTAAGATATGTCATCTATATACCAGCTACCCAGCATGAATGTAACCATTATGTGTCCAAACATGAACTAAAAGTAATAATAGTGATAATAATGAAAATGAGGGAAGGGAATCTGGAGACAGAGGAAGAGGGTAGGGATGGGAAGAGCAATACAGAGAGTCAAGATATGCTCAGTACATGGACCTGTTCCCTAAAATGAAAGCAAACGTCATGTACAGTAAACATGTACTAATAAAATAGGACTGGCCAAATAGCTCAGCAGATTAAAGTGCCTGCAAGCAAGTACACAGGCCAGGGCAGCCCCGCCCCTGGGGCACACTGAAACAGCAATTGAGACTGGGTGCAGTGGCACACGCCTCTAATCTCAGCTCTTGGGAGGCTGTAAACAGGTGGATCACTATGAGTCCAATCTAGTAGTGAGACCCTGAACACCCTGTAGTCCCTTCTCTAAAACACACACACATACACACACACACACACAAAAAAAAAAAAAAAAAAAAACAGTGTACTAATAAAAAAGAGTTAAGGAAACAGACTGGGATCCCACGTTATTTAAAATTAGATCCAAATAGACGATATCTCTTTGCCCGATCTTGTCCAGCAGTCTTGCTATAAGCAATCTGTAGGGTTCTGCAAGATATAAAGAAATATTCATATCAATGTCCTCCAAAGTGTATGTTAGGAAGGTTTTAGTCTCTAAACTTACTATGTCTTATATCTAGATTTTCCCTTAAAGCCTCATTTGGTGCTTGGCAAGTGCAAAGTACTGACTTCAATTTCCCATGTGAAAAAAAAGGCCTTATTTGATCACGGATGGGGCTTTTCAGAGGTGGCTGTATCCAGAGAGTGGAATGCTGGCATGAAGGGTGTATGGTTACTAAACTAGTCCACTGACTATCCTGGCACAGTTCTGGGTGCAGATAATGGGAAAGTCCACTGCGAATGTGACTGGAGAGAAGTATGTACTGGAGAGAATATAAGGAACAGATAAAGAGCTGCTGCTATCACTTGCTGCTTGCTACTTGCTACTTCTCTGCTGGCTCTCTTCTGCCTGCCCTGCTTTGCCATGAACTATTTCTTTTCTGCAGTGTCCTTTTGCCAAGCCACCCTGTTTTGGTGCCAGCTAACTATGGACTGAAACTTCTACAAACTGTGAGCCAAGGTAAATTTTTCCTCCTTTAATTTTGAGTGTTGGGTATTTTGTCTCAGCAATGAGAAAAGTAAGACAAAACTAGTCAGCCTTGAACTCTATTTTAGAATTGTGTGCACAGGGCCAACAGTAAAACCAGTCAGTTAACCAGTAACTAAAATCTTATTGGCTCTTTATCAATCAGGTACAGAAACCTAAAACATACCTAAGTAATCACTGACTTTATCCTTAACAAAATATAACACACAGTTCTGTGGGAAAACTCACTTCACTTTTGTGTATTATATATCACTGATTTAAGGGAAAACAATCCTATAATGTTTACAAAGCACAGTAAGTGGGAACCCAAGTATTCATCCAGTACAGTAAGTACATGGCTCTAAGTCCCTTGATGGGCCTCTCATGTATAGATATCCTTTTAATTTTTAAAGTCTCAGCCCACTTGCCATATCCTCCTGAAGTCTTCTCCAATCTCCTCTAGCCAAATATGTCATTGTTTCTTCTGCATTCCTTTCACATTGACAGTGTTGTTAACACATCTGTTAATCTATTCTGCCTACGATGTAACTGTTCACCTATAAGCTTATGGCTCTTAAAACTATAAACATCTTAGGAATATGAGTCATTCTTATACTCAGCCTCAGAATATAGCACACTATCCTGTAGAGACCAAGGGGCCATCAGTGCTGAACATGGTTCATCCATTTTAACCGTTTGACTGCTTAGGAGCGCTATGTGCTCTTCTTATGTTACTCCATAACGCAAAGAGTGCGATAGCAGCAGCCAAACGGTTAAGGATAAGCAAATCTGATTTTCTTCCATGACCTTTATACTTTTCTCCCTTAAACCAAATTGGTTGCTTGGCCTAGCAGTAGGCTGATGTAGAAGAACCATTAATCTTCCAGAATGTGCTACTACCATCTGTCCACTGAGAAGAATGAGAGTACCAATAATCCTCAGAAGATTCAGTTCAGCACATTTTGACATTGCCTCTAATATTTGCTTTAATTAGGGACAAGTTGTACACACACACATTTGCTATGCGTTAACTCTTAAAGAGTTCTATTATCTATTCTTGTCCTCCAAGAATCTCTGTACCAACCCAGAAGTGTGGAAACATTAAAACCAAGAAAAAAATTATCCAAGTACATGTATGTGTTACAGTGAAAACTACCAAAACATCAGTCTGTGTTTGTTATGCCTGATGAGAACCTTCACAAAATATACGTTTCTTTCTCAACTTCATCTGAGAGAGAGGATGTCTATCCATAACCTGTAGTTTTCAGAGGGGTCTTCCTCAGGAATTCAGATTAAGGCTAGATTTCTAACAGCTGTAACAGGCCTGTGACAATGAAAAGCCTATCAGAATGTGTTAGAGCCTCTCGCTGTTAAAAATAATATTAAATGTCTATAGGCACTAGAACTCTAATACAAAAGTTAACATCTAAGTTTCAGGCACTAATTCCTGTTTTCTGTAGCATAGCAAGAGAATTTGCTTTCCAAATACAACAATTGTCTGTTTTTCAGATTAATAGTTCTCAAAGAATGAGGTCCCCAAATCAGCAGCATTATCATTACCAGGCAGGCAATCAGAAAACAAATGCTCAGTCTGTCCTCCATGTACTGAAGCAGAAACTACACTGTAGGTCCCCACAATCATCCTTTAGCAAATTCTCTAGGGAACCCTGATGCACAGCACTATGATTCCATACAAGATGAAAGCTTGATATATAGGCAAAGCCATTAGCATCCCTGGGACTTTATTATAAACGCAGAACCCAATATAGATCTTCAGAATCAGAAACTAAATTTTACCAAGATTCTTAAGTGATTTGTATTAAAACTTGAGATGTATAGTCAGTGATGAAATTGATAGAGTTAATCTGAATAAATAAAATGGTATGGAATTTACAATGCAATCTGGTACTATACTCATGTAATACTCTCAGTTACTGTACTGGGTATTGTGTGATCTCAGTCTTCCTCATGAGAAAAATAAGAAAAATGGTCAGAAGGCTTTTTATCTCAAAGCTAACAAGAGTCAAAATTGGAACCTAGGCAGCTTAAATGACATGCTAATTTCTTAGTCACTGCCTCTAACATGCCATTCTGACAGTAGCTCTAGTTTTCTTTTTCTTACATGTACTGCCTCTCTGACAACAGTTTCATTTGTAGTAACCAATTAAGTCTTTTCCTCACACTAAAAGTAATATATATGTGTGTGCGTATATGTGTGTGTTTGTGTGTGTGTGTGTGTGTGTGTGTGCGCATGTGTGTGTGTATATATACTTTAGTTGAACAAATATTTATCAAGGGCTACTTTATAATAGCCTTGACCTGATAGAACATATGGTGGTACATTAATAAGTGAAGGTGCTCAGTAAATACTCGCCAAGCTAGTTATTCAGTGAATGGTTTTGTTATAACATACTAAGTTACAGGAGTAGCCATGAGATGCCTATTTACATTCTTTGACCACAGACATTTCCTGCCAATGATGAATGCTAAGTTCAACCCATAAGAACAAAGAATAAGGGACAAAGAATTGCAGACATGCTAAAGTGCTGTGGCTATGCCTGAAGGTAAAGTCATAAGTTATGAAAGTGCTTAAGGGAGCAATGTTTTTATTTAAGACTCAAATACCTAAGTGTAAACTCATAAGCACACATACACATGCATACGTAAACAAATATGCACAAAAAATTAAAAGTCAAGAATATACCTCTTCCAAAAGCATCAAAACTCAAGTCTAGGGGCTGGGGAGATAGCACAGTAGAATAAGTGCTTTCCTGGCAAATGCAAGGACCTGAGTTCAATCCCTGCTTCCACAAAAAAAGAAAAGAAAAACTTAAGCCTAAAACAAATCATCAGTCATGCTCTGGTAAAGTATTTGGATGTATGGTTCATAACTGAGATCTTATCTCCCTTCCATATAGAAAGAAAAAGAAAGGACTCGGATTGCTAGATTCAGTGGTGTGCAGTGATGAGAGAACTCAAAAGAATTCAGAGAAACAGAGGCTACTAAGCTTTGGGGTAAAGGCTAGCCTCTTCCTTAGTTTCAGCATCTGCTCTTTCACTCACAGAACCTGGCACAAAGGCTAAATTTCAATGATATGCCAATTTTCTTTTAGGTACCTAAGTGACATTCCATTAAGGTATCTGCTCTTAAAAATTCCTCAAAAATGAAAATAGGAGGCCAGCTGGGTAGCTCAGCAGACCAAAGTGCCTGCTTACGCAGGTGCAGGGACTGGGCTCAATCCCCAGTACCACAAGTTGTACAGGTCCCACCCCGGGGAGCACTGAGACTGCTTGTGAGACTGGGCATGATATAATCCCAATAAATAAGGATAAGTAAATAACCAGTTGTTTCTCAGACCTGTATAACAAAACATGTAGTTTTTGTATCTCCCAAGGTCAGTCAAATCCCCTCAGAATTTACTTTGGAACCATGTACAGTGCTTTATAGAACTGTTGTCAGTGTCAGACATCTGGAGGAGTCAAGGTCATTGCTTACCAGTTTGCTCTCTGTGAAAGCCCGAGAAAATGTTTTCTCTCTAGGTGACTCTCCTTAGGCACACTATATACCTTCAATCCCTTTCCTCTGTGGTCCCTTAATCTCCTTGAACAGAAAATTTGGGAAACCACTGAGTTTTAGGATGTTACAGCACAGGTTCTGTTCTCTCCTGAGTCTTCACTGACCTTGAAGGGATAGAGCCAAAATGTTGACTATCCTTGTAGCCCTTCTTTTTGTCTAATTTTGAGGGCTAAGAATATAAATTTACAGATAAAAATAAATTTAAACTTTTTTTAAAAAGAATTCCCTCAAAAAGTAAACTTCTCTTCCTTTGCCTCATATATACTACTGGAAAGGAAAAAGGAAAGGTAGATTTCCTGGGAATTTTCATCATTAATTATATATTCCCACCAGTAATTCCTTCTTTTATTTACTTATTTATTGGTATTTTAAGGAAGGGTCTACAGGGTGTTCAGGTTCTCACTACTAGATCAGACTCATAGTGATCCACCTGTTTATAGCCTCCCAAGTATGGGGATTACAGGCACAATTCACCACACCCAGTCTCAATTGCCATCTCAGCAAGCCCCAGGGGTGGGGCTGGCACAGCAGGCCTAGGGGATCAAACGATGGCCCCCTGCACCTGCTTGCAGGCACTTTAATCCACTGAGCTATTTGGCCACACACACCCCCACAAGTAATTTCTATACCTAGTGTTTATACATATTCAAGGCAAAAACAATTTTTTTCTTTCTCTTGTATTTTTGCTTACATTTTGCTTCATTTTCCAAGGATCTAGAGTTGACTTAAGGTTGTTTTCATGATCTGGTTGAGGCATAAAGGTTTTTCTTTAACAAAGAGACCAAATTTTCTTAAGTTTTTTATTAGCACTCTAACACTACAGAGGTATCCTGTGAGGAAATTTGTAAAGCTCAAATGTTTGAAAGAAAGTCACTTTCATTCTTAGGCTCCCAAACCAAAATTCAGAGCTGGAGAGCTCCATGGTCAACAGGGTGTTCTGGAATCAGCTTCCCACAGTTGAGCCTTCAAGGACACGTTTCTTCCCTTCCAGATACAGTCCAGAAGGAGAGATCCTCAAAAAGAGGCGGAACCCCGAGGTTCAGACTGCCTGCTCTGTTCAGTAGAGATCAAGGGAGCTCTCCTTCCCAGCACCCACTGCGCCACAGCCTTGCCTTGCAGGACAGCTGCTACAGTACTCAACAGATAGAAGGAAAAGAGAACAGGGGAGCCCCTTTTCCATGGGTGTCTTTAGTTTTGGCCACTGTGACTTCCTCAACATCATGAATCTATTCAAAACATTTATCTTTGGAGATCATTTTTTGTTCAGGAGAGACCCAGAAGTCTCAGTGAAGAATCAGAGAATAAGGTGGACAAGGACATATTATAAGTTCTCACAAGCCAGCATTTCCCTTGGGAGGCAGTGGGCAGCAGTGTTCACTGTAGTTTTGATCACACCTTGTAAAGACATTCATGAAAGAGGATTCCAGTACCACCTCAGAAAGTGGCAAAACAATGGGGCAAGTGTATTTAAGAGAAGAGAAGTATTTTGAGGAAGAATAATGGTGTCTTGTACTGTAATATATTTTTTAAAAATTTAAACATTCACCATGCATTGAGATAATCCCTTGTATATTTACTAGAATTTGTAT